>PVKU01006327.1:0-105963 GCA_004027475.1 Anoura caudifer
ATGAGGGAAAATCACCATGTGGCTTTAGCAGAGAATTGCCACTAGGCTTTGCCCGAGTGGAGACCCTCTCGCAGCTTTGCCAGAGGGAGAGATTCCATGTGGTTTCACCAGAGTGCAGACCCCTGCAGCTTTGGTGAAGAGGGAGAGCCACGAGGCTTTGCCACAGTGGGGACCCCTTCCCCACAGCGTTGGTAGAAGAGGACCACGCGGCTATTGGGTGCTTCCTTTGGCTGTGTGGCCTGGGAGCAAGAGAGACTGCCTGGAAGAAGGGTGAAAGAACTCTTGCCAGTGGGCCATGAGAAGGTGCCACATGGCTTTGGATTAACCAGAGATCCTGCCTGGACGACGACACAGCTGACAGTGTCAAGAGCCTGGATCCCGGACGTGTGCTTCTCTTCCTTGCAATTACGGTATCCTGAATTAGGGCAGAGGGAGATAGGAAGCACTGTGGGCGTCTGGGTATCCTAAAGAACTTTGATATATTAATGGAGAAGTTAAGTCACTACTTTAACCCTGTATAGCATTAATAAACATTTCCTTTCCTTTTTCACAAATCTCTGGCTTTGAGAGACATCTTTCCATAAGGCGGCGGACAATAACGGACCCTTTCTGTTGCTCAGTAACAGTTTTGGGGGCTCATCCGGGATCTTAATTGCCCGTGGAAGACTGACCCCTCAGGTTCGAGAAAGTGAGACTTTGGAAGTGTTTTGCCAGTCTCGAGAACCTTTTCTGTTTGCTCTGTAACAAATCTAGACAATGGAATATTATTCATTGTTAAAAAGAAATAAGCTGTCAAGCTATGAAAAAACATGGAGTAAATTTAAATGTATATGACTAAGTTAAAAAAAAGCCAGTCTGCCAAGGTTATGCATTATATGATTTTAACTATATGACATTCTGGACAAAGAAAAATATGGAGACAGTAAAAAGATCACTGGTTGCCAGAATTGGAGGAGTGGGGAAAGGGATAAATAACTGGTGGTTGTGGATGTGGATAATAGGGGAGGATTTGCACATGTGGGAACGAGGAGTATGTAAGGAGTCTCCTGACCTACCCCTCAATTTTGCTGTGAACCTGAAAATGCTCTAAAAACAGTACTTTAATAAAAAACCAACAAATAACATCAACAATGAAAAACCATGTGATTTATTTCTCTTTTAATGCAAACAATACACTAACACAGTGATTTTTAACCAGTGTATTGAGGCACACCAGTGTGCTGGGATAATTTTTTTTTAAACATACGATACCTGACTATTTAGTCAGGGACACAGACCTCTTTTCCCTTCAATTGTCACATAAAGAAATAAAAACAGCCAAAACAACAGTAGCTGTCCAGTGTGAGTGAATCAAAATTATACTGAGGTTTTTGTCTGATCAGTAAAAAATATATTTTTTGGTGAGCCAGAGTTTTAGTAATTAGTTGACGTGTGCCATGAAATGAAAAAGGCTGAAAATCACTGCACTAACATAATGAAGTACACTGACAAAATTTCTCATTTGAGCAATTTCATAGTCATGGAATAAAACATTATTTTATGTCATTGTCAATTATGCTATGTTTTTAGTTTTATCAGGTCATTCAGGCATAATCTATATATGGTAACAGTAACCTTCCCTTTTTAGTATACTCTTTTGAGATTTGTCAAAAGAATATATAGTCTTATAACCACAATCACAATCAAGGCATACAAGAGATCCCACTGTTGCAAAAAATTCCCTTATGCCCAATCCACCGTCATCCCTAAGGCTCTGACCCTGACAGCCACTGATCGGTTTTCTGTCCCTATGATTTTTGCCTTTTCTGGGGTATAATATGAATGGAATCACAATATTTACCATATTGAGTATGACTTTTTTCACTTAGCATAGTCCATTTGAGATTCATATACGTGTTGCATGGTTGGTTCAGCTTTAATGCTGAGTAGCATTCTGCTGTGTGGATGCAGTGAACTTTGTTGTACACTCACCGGTATATTTGGTATATATTCAAAGGCACTTCTGGACCGTTTCCAGACTGATGTGTTTATGAAAAAAAAAAAAACCTGCTATAAACATTTGCATACAGAATATTATGTGAGCATAAATTTTCTTTTTATTAATTACCAAATAGTAAAATTACTGGGCTAATTTAATGTTTAAATGTATAAGAAACTGTCAAAATAATCTTCCAAATTGGCTGTACCATTTTTCGTTCTTACCACCAATATATGAGAGTTTCAGTTGCCTTTTATCTTCTCCCCTACTTTTGGTAATGCCAGACTTATCTTTTAAATTTTAGTCAATTTAATGGGTATGTGGTAATAACTTGTATTTATTTATCATTTCCCTAAAGACTGATAATATTGAGCACCTTCTCATGTCCGTATTTATCATGGGTGTATCTTCCTTGGTGAAGTATTTGTTCAAGCACTTTGCCAATTTTTAAAACTGTTTTTTATTTTCTTATTAACATTTGAGCATTGTTTATATATTCTGTATCCAAGTCCTTTTTCAGATATTGGTACTATGAATATTTTTATCACAGTTAGCGGTTTGTCTTTCAAAAAGTAGAAGTTTCTAATTCTTGTGAATTTGTTATATTTTTCAATTATACATTTTTCTGATGGTGTTATATCTAAGAAATTCAGGGATTGGTAAACTTCTGTGAAGAGATAGCAAATATTTTTGGTTTGTGGGTCAGTCTATCGCAACTACTCTGCTGTTGTAGCATTGAAAGCAACCATAGACTATGGCTGTGTTTTACCAAAGCCATACTGATGAAAACAGGTGGTAGGCCTTTATTTGGCCATTGCTTGTAGTTTTCAATTTCCTGACCCAACCTAAAGTCACTAAAATTTTTTCTATGGTTTCTTCTGGAATTGTTTTTTAAATAGCTTTAGGATTTGCATATAGGTCTATGCTCCCTTGTAAGCTAATTTTTGTTGTTGGTATATGGTGTAGATTGTTTCCTTAAATTTTTTTTTAAATTTGTATATCCTATTGTTACAGCACCTTTTGTTGAAAAGACTCTCATTTCTTTTCTTTTCTTTTTTTTTAACTGACTTTGCACCTTTGTTGAAATCAATTGACCATATGTGTGTCAGTTTATTCTGTTGTCAGGTGTTGTGTTTTTAAAATGTCAATTAGATTAAGCTGTTTGATATAGGTGTTAAAGTTTTCTATTTCCTAACTGATTTTCTGTCAACTTGTTAATAAAAGAGAAGTGTCAAAGCCTTCAGCTATAGATTTTTCTATGGGTTCTATTAGATCTATCACTTTTGCATCACATATTCTGAATCTCTGCCATTGAATGCACAGACATTTAGAATTGCTGTGTCTTCCTAGTAAACAGATCTCTTTATCTTTATGTAATACATTCTTTACCCTTGTTCTGAAGTCATTTTGTCTATTGATGTAGTCACTCCAGTTTTCTTCACATTAATTTGCATGGTATACTTTTTCTAGCCTTTTACTTGTAGGTAGTACACAAAAGATTCTTTTTTTTTAACCCAGCCTAACAATCTCTGTTTTTTAATTGATGTGTTCACACCTTTAACATTTAATGTAATCGATGACATGGTTGGATAACTTCTTGCTACTTATTTTCTATTTATGCTGCCTGTTCTTTGATTCTTTATTCATTTTGTCCTGCTTCAGCACTAAGAATATTTAAACCCATTTTTATCTTTACTATAGTTGTTCTTTTTCTTTGTTTTAAAGTTTTTATTAATTGTTGTATAGTTTACATTGGCCCACAGGCCTAATCTGGTAATTGCTTGTGTTAGTTTGGCCCCAATCTAAATGTTTGTTCAATATTTAAAGGATTTTAAAAGAAATCAAAATAAAAACAAACAAAAATAAAAATAATATAGATAGAGATTATAAAGAGATTGTACATGGTACACAAAGGCTAAAATATTTACTATTTGGTTCTTTGTAAAGTGTGTTTGCCAGCTCCTGCTTTTTTTTGTTCATCTTAATTACAGTCTGCCTTTGTATGATATGGTAGCACTTCATGTGTAATATAAGAACTTAGAAAAGCACACTTTCATTTCTTCCCTCCCATGTTTTTTGCTATATTTATTATGTACTATACTTAAAATAATGCTCTGAACACAAAATTCATTTATACTATTATTGATTTGTTCAGCCAATTAGCTTTTATAGAAAATAAAAATAAGTTTAAATGTCTTTTATAATATTATTTATTTTCTTAGTTTCCAGGGAGCTTCATTTGTAGATCCAATTTCTATCTGTTCTCATGTTCCTTCTACCTAGAAAACTTACTTTGTTCCTTGTAACATAGGTTTTTTTCCTAGTAAATTCTCTTCATTAAAAAAAAACCCACTGTGGCCTTTTTGAAAGGAATTTTTACTGAATTTTAAATTCTGTTTTATTTTTTCTTTCAACATTTTAAAAGGACACTTAATCATCTTCTGTATTACGTGGTTTCTGATGAGAAATCTGTTTCACAACTTATTTTGTTTCTGTCCATGCAGTGTGTCTGTTTTCCTTTAATCTGCTACACAGATTTATGTTTGTTTTCAGTAGTTTGTATGTGATATATATAGTTATAGTATTTATCCTGCTTGTGGTTGTCTGAACTTAAGATAAGTAGTTTAGTATGTTTCATTATTTTAGGAAAATATTCAGCTATTCTTTTTACAAATATTTTCTCCCCCATTGTGTGTCTCTTCTTCTCAGATTTGAATTAAACATACAGTTTATTTCCTTTAAATAATTTTTCTCTTTGCATTCTAGTTTGGTTAATGTCTTTTAAGCTGTTTCCAAGTTCATTGATTTGTTCCTTAACTCAATTGAATCTACAGGTGAGTTTGTATAAAGCATTTTTTAATTAATTAATTAATTAATTTTTAGAAAGAGGGGAAGGCAGGGAGAAAGAGAGGGAAAGAAACATCAGTGTGTGGTTGCCTCTCACATGCCCCCTGCTAGGGACCTGGTCTGCAGCCCAGACATGTGTCCTGACTGGGAATCGAACCCACAACACTTTGGTTCTCAGGCTGGCACTCAATCCACTGAGCCAAACCAGCCGGGCTGTATAAAGCATTCTTAATCTTTGTTACAGTATGCTTTATTTATTATTTCCACTTAATCTTTTCTTATATTTTCATTGAACTTATCTTCTAGTTTCCACTGTCTGCTAAAATTATTCATAGAGATTTTAACATAGTTATCATTGTTACTTTATATTATCTGTTTCATAGATAATATATGTTTCTTGGATTTGTGCTGTTAGAAGAGTTGTTTTTATTTTATACAAACAATAATGGCTAAGGCACTTTTTAAAGAGAAAAAAGAGGGAATGGAAATGCATTATGAGAATTTGACGCCCACTTATTACAGCGGTTAGTGGAACATGGTAAAAGACTTGGGGCTGATTATGAAAGTCAATTCTTATTAATGGAATTCAGGAAAAATAAACTTAGACCTAAGGGCTAAGTGAATACAGTTCTAGGCTGAAGGGAGATTTGCAAAACAAAAATATTTTTCCTAAAAGTGTTATTTCCATTTTTTTCCATTCTCCATTTGGAGGTGGTATACGATTCCTAAAACTCAAAGTGGTTATATTTATTATGCTTAAGGCATGAATTTAGAAAAAAATTCTAAATTTCACACTTTATCCCTGCCTTAATCTATACCTGGATGACATAAATGTGCAATCATTGAGTTGATTGCAAAAAATGAGTAATATATGAAGACTGGGGCATTTGCCAGAAATCACATAAGGTTACCCAGCAGAGACATCTAGGTTCTGAACTCAAATTCTGCCCATTGGAAAGGACATTCCTTGCTTGTTACTAGGCACTGGTCAAAGGTGCTCGTATCACAGAAGAGCACCATATAATTCTGATGGCAGAAGTAATGATCATGTCTTGAGACCATGTCAGAAGAGCATGGAGAGGGAGTGGAAACATTGAGGGTTACTGGATCACACTTATGAGCAGATGCATATGAGTATTGCCACTATTGACCTCCCCCACCCCACCCACATTGCAATTTGAGGTCTGAACCTTCTGAGTTTCCCCGAGTGAAAGGAAAACAGGCTGTTTGGTTCACTGAGAAGAGGTCCTAATTTAAATGATATGTTGCTATTTGATCAGTCACATTCTACCCCGCGGAAGGTAAATCTTGGTGGAAGAAGTCAATGGTAAATGTGCCGTGGGAAGAACTGAGACCCACTTATTTAGCAGGAGAAGAGAAGTTAAACTCATGCTCGCAGAAGATGTTTGGATGTTTGTACAATCTTAAACTATAATCAATGGCCTTGTAGTATGCACAAGCAAATGGGTCTTTTAAAAAAACACATTTTCAGATGGAGCACTCATTTGTGGAAATTCCTATGGGATTTAGAGGAATAATTTAGATGTTCCATGTAGATGACAAATAATAATCTCAGTTGCCAGCTTAGATATCAAATGGAATACAAGGTAGAATAGTCAAATCCTTAGAGCAGGGATGTGGGTGCGGAGGCCATGCACTGATGGGCCAATACAACATATCTGTCTACCTGGCATCTGATGAATCCACTCATAAGATCTGCAGCCACTGCCATAAGAAAGGGTTTGAAAATGTCCTTGGGTAAAATTTCCCCCAAATGAAGGCCTATATACAGCTGATAAGTATATTATGTTAAACATCTGCCTAATGGCTAAAATTTGGAGTGAACTGTGATTGATATCCCATGTACTAAGCTTTGCTTACCTGTAAAAGGAGTAATCTCGAAAAATATGACAGTCATTTGGGATAAGTTTCTATCATGTGCCCTACCTGAATATATTTTTATATAATCAATGTTCATACTACTGTGAGCAAGGCATATTCTAAATATTTACACATGTTAACTCTTAATCCTACAGCAATTCTACGAGGGACATACTATTACTATTCAAACTTTAGAGATGAAAAAACTAAGTCACAAAGAGCTTAAGTGATTTTCCCATAATCATGTGGGAAATTAGCGGCAGAGTAAACACAGGATGGCTTTGGAGTCTCTGCTCCTAAGCAGCATGTTATACTGCTTCTGCACGGTGGAAATACTGATTAGAAGTTTTAAAGAGTTTAGCAATATATACGGAGAATCTTTCATTCAATCATATTCTGCTATAGTGTTATTGCAGCTCTTTTTTATAACATACAAAAGTAAGATTCAAAATAATAACTAGCTTTCTGGACATTATTATGCAAGTTATAAGAAGTAATAATATAATAATCTAAATAAGCTAATATGTGGATATTGAATAATAGTTATAGAATTTCTGATTTTCAGAGAAATTAATAAAAAAGTAGAAACATAATTTCATGTTTATTATGATCTTTACTATAGACATTTAAAACTGGAGGGAAATGGTACAAAATGTTGATAGTGAATGTATTCAGGCTGAGATATTATATCATTTCTTTCTCATTTGTTTTTATGCATTTACCAAATTTAGAATAACAAATACATTTTCTTTTAAATGAAAATAATTTCTTCAAAATGTTTGCTTCTATTCTTCTATGTAATTTTTGCCTCTGTCCAGAAAAAGTTCAGCCATTGTTAATATAATGAGAATGGTTTGCACGACATTGATGTGACCTGGAAGCCAAGGAGAGTGGACTGGAATGCACATGAATGAACAATGATGATTTCACTCCACTAGTCAGCGGGGACAAGTAGACACCATTGAGTGAGCCTATGTACTGTGTGGCCACCGCATTCAAAATGACTGAGCGAGTAGAGCAAGGAATCTGCGTCAGATTTTGTGTTAAGCTTGAACAGTCCTCCATGGAAACTAGTAGGAGGCTCCAACCTCCTAATAGATTCAGAAGGCTGTAGCAATGAGCAACAGGTGATTGGCAGCTTCATCACTACAATGTGCCTGCTCATACATTATGCCTCATGTGTTTTTTTGGTAAAATATCAAATCACCCACGTGACGCAGTCCCCCTACAGTCCGTATTTGGCCCCCTGTGACTCCCAGCTTTTCCCAAAACTAAAATCACCTTTGAAAAGGAAGCTATTTCAGACTTTTGGTGAGATTCAGGAAAATACAATAGGGCAGCTGATGGCTATTGGGAGAACTGCATGAGGTCCCAAGGTGCCTACTTTGAAGGGGACTGAGGCATCATTGTCCTATGTACAATGTTTCTTGTATCTTCTTTAGTAAAGGTCTCTATTTTTCATATTACATGGTTGGATACTTTCTGAACAGACCATTGAGAAAATAAATTGTTTCCTACTTATATTCATCATTTTCATAGTGGCTAACTGCTCCATCTCTGTTATCCTGTAGCTTAAGAATATGTTTAATAATCACATATTATTTGAATAAAATTCTTCTAATTCAATGAAAGTTAAGTGTATTTGTTAGTTGATTGTGCTTTACAAATGCTATAATCAACTCAAACTTTCCTATATTGCAGAAAAAAAAGAATAATGGGTATCTAAATAGTTCCCACTAAACTGAGAAGGTATCTTACCAACAGAGTATCTGTTCCTGTGAAGTTCAGGGACTGTATCCTACATGAGTGCTGAAAAACTGATTACATTCTCTATTGTATCTACAAATGCATCTTTTGATTTTATTATAACTTCTTAAACAGTATCATGTCTGGATAGGACCAAAATAGTTGATTTTCGTATGGTACATTGGAAAGTGTAAAGCTCATCTTGATGGTATATACGTTAAAGTCATTCCTCAAAATGAGGTAAATATCATTATTCAATGTTTAAATATCAGGGAATAAAAAAGTTGAATTAATATCATCAGAATAATACATTTTGTTAATATCACAATCAGTAATGAGAAAATTGCTCTAAATTTTCAAAAAATCCAATTTTTTGAAATGCATTTTGTATAGTTTGGAATCTTTTTTTTAAAATGGTGGTAACATTAGATAAAAAACATGAATAATGTGAGTGAATGAGTTAACAGTATTTGTATGGATGCCATATTGCTTGTTTTGGGACTCAGAGGAAAAAATTAACATACACTTTCACGGGTGAAAATATTTAGTTTATAGAGGTTGTTCAGTATTAAAGCCCTTTTTCTTAAACTCTAATCCTCAATCTTTCAAGCAAGTGCAGTGCTGAAGATCTTTTTTCTGCAGTAAACTTTAGGTGTGGTTTCAAAATTAAGGAAAATGAAGTTTTTTGTCCATATGTTGCTTGCATTTTATAATCTAAACAAACAAAAATATTTGACACATTTCTTGTGTTTTTCATCACCCAAACAAGAAAGTTTTGGAACGTTGCTCATTTATATTATACACTATATAAACAATGTAATTTAATATTAATAAAATGCTTTGGTATTTTGACTTTACAATTTTATAAAAATTACAAAGGAATACATCATTGATTTTAACTGAATAAATATACATGCTGTCTTAAAATTCTAATATTGAACATTCAACATTTTTACTATAAAAAATAGAATTGGATTTCTTTATTTTTAAGTATCAGCAAGGTTCAACATAAAAAGTAACTTTAGGGAAGTGTTTTCTATGCCAGTTTTCACTATCAGGAAATGTCCTGTGGGATTTAGAATATGTTTTTCTTATCTCTACATGACAAGAGTTACCACTATTGATGACCTTAAATAATTATTCTATTATCTAAATTCATTTATATTCAAATAAGACATTTTAAAAATTGCTGCTGACTTGCTGTGTGACCTGGAGCCATTCACTTAACCTCTCTGTTTCTTGATAGGAATCAGATTAATATTAATTATCCTTGCATGTTTTGCTAGCATTCATAGAGAGAAAATAAGAGAGAATCTGTAAACTAAATTAGGTGTTAAAATGTGTCATACACATTCAAAGTATTATTCAAATATATAATTATATATAGTAATATCTGTCAGAATTTGAATTAAATGACAAGCTTAGATATATAAAAGTGGTTTTATGTAGAATTTAGAAATTAAATAAAGCCAGAATCTCCTGCAATTCATAATCCATATTGAATGGTTTGAGACAAGAACAGAACTGGATATTAAGCTTTTGTTCAGAAGTTTAATGCAATTTCCTGCAATTAAATCTTTTGGTGTTCTTAGGAGGGCCTTATTCCTTTAGAGAAAGGGCACATAAACTTTTCCTTAAAAAACTGTCACTGGTAAAATCATTAGTAATCCTTTGTCACTACTGGGGAACAAGACTCCTGATTTCTAGGTTTAGCTATGCCTGAAGGAATTCAGCTACACTGTTCGGACTTCACTTCCTTTATTTGAAAAATGGAAGAGAAGTTCAGAGCAAATGACTTCTATGAGCAATTTCAGAATGAGCTTTTTATGATTTATAATCATTCATGCTATTCTTATACTGTTGTCAATAGTACAATAATAACAATAAACATGTTTGTTTCAAAATAAGAAATAGATTAGAAACCAATTCCTTGGGTCACATTCAAGATGGCAAAAGGCTAAATATACATAATCTCTTAAGAGATAGAGAAAAAATAATTTTAAAATCTCTCTTAAAGACATACCTGATCGGGTCATTCTAAAGATAAATATTTTGGGTGATGTTTTTCCAATATTTTGAGACTGATCTTGTGGATGACACCAATGTTCTCTGTGGAGAGTACTTGGGGTTATTATCACAGGTAAAGTCCTAAGGTGGTTATTTCATGTGCTAATTTAGCACTCTCATGTTATTTTTTAATTAAATTTTAACAGTTGCATTTAGAACTGAAACCTAGTCCCTGGATCAACCAGAATTTAATTCTAACATACCCATATTTTAAACATGTTGTTGTTGCTTTTTGAATCACAGGTACTTGCTAAATTTTCATTTTTCTCTACTTTTAGGTCTCCCTTCCATTTAATATATGATTTTTTTATGATTAGCTACATTTATCTGTTTGAGCACTACTGCAGTTTCTTTACCATATGTGTGTTCTTCTTTTTTTAAGTTTTTTAAAAAGATTTTATTTATTTATTTTTAGAGGGGGGAGGGAAGGAGAAAGAGAGGGAGAGAAACATCAATGTGTGGTTGCCCCTAGAGCGCCCCAAACTGGGAACCTAACCAACAACCCAGGCATGTGCCTTGACTAGGAATGGAAATGGCGATTCTTTGGTTGGTTCACAGGCCCACACTCAATCCACTGAGCTACACCAGCCAGGACCCATATGTGCATTCTTAATAAGTTGATTGTGGCCAGTCAATCATGAACTGTTTATAATTTAAGCCATTTATAATGTAAGCTTTACCCACGTACCAAAGATTTCACTGTTATTCATGTGATCTTTATTTGCTTTTACTTGCAAACTAACCACCCTTAGCTCCACCAGAAGTGATCATCCACCAGCTGTCAATCTGGGACTCACTGTCTTGGAAACTAAAGCCTAGTGTTTATATATCACAGGTATTAGGAAAGCTTCTCATCTGACACCATTCTATCTTTCCTCCATTCATATTTTTCTATTGTTAACAAGCATCCTTTATGATGTTTTCTATGCTTTGTGACTTGTCTTTTACGTAGGTATTTTCAGCATGACTACATTTTTGAAAGAAAAGTTGTGTCATCAGATTCACCTTGTCATTTTTAAGTATATCTGAAATCAATGGGAACTTTGTGAGAATAAGAAATACAGCAACTGCCCTGCCTGGTGTGGCTCAGCGAATTGAGTGCCGGCTTGCTAATCAAAGGGTTGGTGGTTCTATTCCCAGTCAGGGCAAATGCCTAGGTTGCAGCCCAGATCCCCAGTGAGGGGCCTGTGAGAGACAACCACACACTGATGTTTCTCTCCCTCTGTTTCTCCTTCCCTTTGCCTCTCTAAAATAAATAAATAAAATCTTTAAAAAATACAGCAACAATATATTTTATATATTAATTTCATGCATTAATTGTTGAAGATAATTTATTTCTATCTTGAAAAGTAATTTGTTTTTTTTTCTATCCATATCCTCTTGTTTCCTGTGCACATAAATCTTTTTTATTAAAAACAGAAATAAGTAAGTATAAATATGAAATCTGTTCCTGTTTTCTGGGAGTTACTGTGTGAGCATATGTAGATAGAAATATTGTCAAATTAAACTGAAAAATAGTATTATCTGAGAAAAGCCTTTTTAGAAATGAAGGTGAGAAGCTCCTAATTTGGACTACATCTCAAAATTTAAGAATGTATCTAAATCTGTAATGGGATAGATACACTTTGTCTTAAAAATTCTACACAGAATAGATCTTTGAATTCTTTTAAGTAAAAGCAATTAATAAAATAACTACCACTATGTCATTAAGTGAGTTAATAAAAACTTCCAGTGAAATATTTTCTTGGACCATCATTTTCACATAAGATACTTCTCTATTTTTCATTTTCAAGATCACTACCAAGTTTCAAGAACAAACTGTGAAATACTTAATGAGACATTTATCTGGTCTATGTATTTCATATTTAGCTGATACTATAATGAGGCCAAAGTACTGAAATGAAACATCCCTAACATTTCACATAATTTTCCACTTTCTCTCACCATTTTTGGTATTTCAGCAGAGTATTTTAACTTTTTGATGTTTTGAACTTCACCATTACTATCAATAATCACTATGTCATATACAGAGGCTGCTAAACCTTATCCTGAAATACATTTTAATTTGAGTATATTATTAAGATGATTGCCATCTAGTAAACAAAGCAATATGTTTTAAATTTAGTCTTTCTATAATGCCACATGAAATGTTTTTATGGCCCTTATGTTTCCTTAGGCATATTTTAAAACCATATTACAAACAGTGTAGTTTCTCATGGTTTTCCAACTCTTTCATAATTTCACATGCACATGTCTTGATTTCTCTTCCTCTTTCTTAAAAATATAACTATGCATTGATAATCTTGTAATAATATAAAATACTTTCATTTTATATTTTACTTTTTCCATACACATGGAACATTTATTACATGAAGTAGCAACTGAAAATCAGCACACTGAACAATAGCAAAAGAAATTCTCAGGATTTTCTCATCATTTACATATTTTATTGTTACTTTGAAAGAAAATTTTAATATTATTAACAAATTCATTCACTCTCTTAAACATAGTTCTCCTCTGACACAAGATTTTTCCTATAGTAGACATTGTTTCTCTTCTCTACATATAAATTTTAATACATTATGCAAATAAATTTATTTCATTTTTTTCAAGAAGCCACTTAGTGAGACATATAACAAGTGAAAAGTCTGTGAAACACATAACAAGTAAAACATATAACATATATAGCACAAAACATGTAACACAAAAGTGTTAGTCTATGAAACAAGTAAAAAATGGACTCCTACACTGTACTTGCTGACAATTTACCCTTTTTATGCCTTAGTTTCCCAACAATAAATTGGGGAACAATAGTAACTAGTCTTTGTTACTTTTATCCATGTTATTATTTTCCTAATAGAAATTAAGATTATTTGCTACTAATTACTAATAATATTATTATTACCACTCTCCATTCTACACAGGATTGCTGTGATATAGTGATATAGTAAATTTGACAATGTGTTTTAAGCTGTGAACCACTGCATATACATACAGCACCATTGTTTTGCTTTTAATGCCAAAAGGGTAGAATATATGCTTGCTTAAAGTCTACAGAATAAAGAATTAAGAAATATTATATGTAAAATTACAGCTCTCACTTGATCTTTTTCTACTTCACTCTTTATAGAATTCTATAGATTAAAATAAAAATAAAGATGATTGGATTAAAAATTTTCTGAAATTAAGGGAAATATATAATAGTATTGCTTGAATATTGTTTTAAACAGGATAAGCAAAAGAGAGTAAGTAAATTTTTATACAGTTTATAAAATACTCCAGAAGATCAGAATGTCATCCCTGTATGCCAAGGTTGGAGTTCCATCTCAGGTCAGAGCACATATAAGAAACTAATGATGAATGCATGAATGAGTGGAAAAATAAGTTGGTGTGTCTCTCTCAGTCTTCCTCCCCTTTCTCTCTCTCTTAAAATCAATAAAAATTTTAAATACTGCAAAAAATTATGATTATATGGTGATGGAAGAAGGGTTAACTCAAGGTGATGGTCATAAAATACAATATACAGATGATATGTTATAGGATTGCACATCTAAAACCCATATAATTTTATTAACAAATGTCACCCCAATAAGGTGCATTAAAAATTTTAAAAATATTATCAAAATTTCATGGTTCCCATATTGAAACACTCTCTTATTTCCTGATTAAGTGTGGAAATCTTCATTTTCTTGGATGATTTTGAGATACAGTTGAGTGCGCAGAATACATTGAAATACATTTGCAAATTAATTTAAGAATTCCCTTTTTGTATTTGGGTACAAATGTTCAGAAGCACTATATTAAAAATAAATACTCAAAAAGTAAAAATGGGAGAGATAAAGTTTCCATTGAATGGTAAGGGATAAAGCAATAGTTTGAATAATGATGTACTTCAAGATGTTGGGTTATTTTATAGAAAAAGAAATGTGATAGAAGAGTTAAATAAGGAGGGACTATTTATTAGAAGTTGGGTCTTTTATATATCAGGAATAGAATTTTATTCTTAGAGAGAAAAGAATAGTCTCAGGACAGTTGGGAGGGAAAATTCTGCATTGTGTTCATGAAACTTTGAGCTGAGACCTCCAGGGAAAAGAGAGAACTCCACAGAGATTGCTGACATTGAATTGGCCCAAAATGACAGAGGACACAAAATGTGGATTTAAAAAAATGTTTAAAATGTGCTCAGGTAAAGTCCTCTCTGCCAAAATGAAATTCAAGTATGAAGAATCAATTCCCCAATGGGTAACTCTACAAATTGATTTTTTAGGACCCCTTCCAACTATACATAAATAGAAAAGTGCATGTTAGTAGTTGAAGATGGATTTTTCAATTGTATGGGGAACTTCTCTGTGAATAGAAGCACTTCAGTGGGGACTGTCAGCATGTAAACTGCAAAGGAATGTTTTAGATTGACATTAAATGGTCGTATAAAATCTTAGTAAAGTTCTTCTGACAAGCTCTTGCAAATTGTCTTATGTAGGGCAGCATAAATTAGTGAAATATTGAATAATCCCCCATTCAATTTTAATTATTATTGCTAAATCAACTTATTCAATAAGCTTAAAATTTTGAGATGAAACAATTGAGTAATTCAGATAAGCTTGAACCTTTTATAATAAATTACTCTTTAGTTCAATTGTATGACATTTCATTTAAAAGATTTAACTAATAGTTGCACAATTCTGGTTAATGTACAATAACTTACTTTTTTTCTGTTTTGTTTTTTTTTTTTACTTTTTAGCACTTTAATTTTTTCTGGCTAGAAACTGTGAATTGGTCAAAAGCTGGAATAAGGAGGTAAGCAAAGAGGAAGAATCTACTCACTGGGTATGGGTAATGCACAAAAAGGCTAATTGGTCCCTGGATAATTGTTAATTCTCTTCAGCCCCATGCAATTGAGATTTCCAGGAAAACTATAAAATATATATGTTCCAATTTTGTTCTGAAGAATAAAATTACTAATCAAATAGGTTTAAATATTTGATCAACATCAGTAATTTGTACCTATGTTATAATATTTGTACATTGTCTTTGTCCACCTTATATGCACTTGCATTTTCATTCCCTCTTAACTGAACAAAATCTCAATTAATCCAGCACTGAAATAAGGACCAGAAGACATCTTGGTTCCTTTGTCTCTTATTTTTCTTCTGTGTATTGTGATTTTGGCTTAGCTTTATCAATAACAACATGTATGGCCTTGTTCAATTACTTTATCATCATTACACAAAAAGTTTTTCATCCCTCAAATGAGAATATTCTACAAAATTAAGGCATTTATGCATTCACATAAAAACATTTAAATAGAAAAGTATACCTATTTCATGAAAGGCATCAAGCATTGTCATGAAAGAAATACAAGCAACAATTAAATGACAATTATTTTAAGGAGCTACCAATCTAGTAAGAAAATGGTTGTGAAGACAAATAACAACTAAAAATCCTGCTTCTTCCACTTAAAAATGTGAAAACAAAATGCAATAGGTATTAAAAGATAGCTTCAACTTGGAAGGGAGGGATAAAAGAATGTATTATAGGGAAAGTAGTATTTGACCTGGGCCTCCAGAGACTGTTAAAATTTTGACAGCCTGGATGTAATAGCTGATGGGAAATTACTAATGGGAAAAAAGGCACAAGCTGTGAAGTTGGGAAGCACAGAGACTTTATAAGAAACTGTGCATAGGGTCGTTTTGTTGAAGCATTTACTGTATATAAATGAGTTGTTAAACAGGTTGAAAAAGCAAGCAGGGGCTTTGAAGTTCAGGGAAACATGATTTGATAGTGAATATTTTTTCAGGCAGAGTGGTTGTTCTTTAGAAATATTTAGGTTGATATAATGTGAGTTACTTATAAAGAAAAGAGACTCTAGGTGGGTAGAATTAGTATAGAAGTTATTTCAGTGATCTTTTGGAAAAGCAATTGCTAAAAGAACTAGGGTGGTAGTAATAAAAATTGTTAAAAAAAGGAAGTAGATGTAAAAAAGGTTCTGACTATAAAAAAACACACAACTTAAAGTGTAAATAGATATGTTTCCAAGGCAGAAAGAGAATTAAAAGAGTAATATTTCAAGTTGGTTTGGTGGAGAGGATAGTTTAGTTAAATGAAAAAAGAAATCCAAAGAAGAGTCAGTATGGAGCTAAGATATGCGTCACTGTACGTGTTGACTTTGAAGTACTCGTAGTTAACCAGCTGGTCTCTGAAGGATATGTAATTGGGTTTTCAGAGAGAATTTGAAGTGGAATCTCTCGATCTCAAGCTGGATTATCATGGTGAATAAGGTTTAGGATCAATACAGGGTATATTCAGGATTTTAAGCTTAAGTGATGGGAGTGTACTGATGGTGTTTAATGAAAATATGATGGTATTTAGTGAAAGTGTGCTAAATATTAACACAACCCTCTAAGTCTTTAATAAATAGAAAATCTCAATGGTCTATCATGACTACTGTGGCTGCAACTAATTGTTAGATCACTAGGAAAGCTCTCATTGACATGAGCAACTATATCATAAGTATACATACATATCATGTATACTTATTTTATGGTGAACTAAAATATGGTTTCAATGCTTCACATCCCACTCACCCAATATTTAGTGCTTTTAAGTTAAAGATACATCTTTGAAAGCCTATTTTTGTAAATATATTTTTGGCTTATAAATATATCATTTGGTGTGTCTACATGACCTGAGGTGGAATCTAGGGATTAGGAATGGGGTGTAGGATACCTAGTGCCCAGGGCTTATCTGCACAGCCGGATTCTGAGTGTAGCATGTTCTAGAGGTAACATCTTGGAAGCTCTAGTTTAATATCAACTTGATTATGGTCTAGGGCATTAGATGTAGAAAATGTTGGTGTCTAAGAAATGTTTAAGTATGACAAAGATATCTGGGCCTTTTAGACCAAGACCATGTCAAGACCATTATACTTCTTAGATAAGCATAGTAACTGCATGTTTTAATGGCTTATGAACACCAAGAATGGTTTTGTATTTTAAATCTATGGAACAGAGATCAATAAAGAAGTGTTTTCTACCTGTCTGTATATGGCAATCTGAGGGCACAATGTAAAAGTTAGCTCTGGTCCTCTAGAATTCAAAGAAAGATATTTGCCTAGCTGTTTGTTGTTGGAAGTTTTTCACTGTTGACTTATCATCTTTAGCTTGTGAAGCACTGTCCAAATGTACTGAAAGGAAGAGAAGTCACTTAAAAGGTGATTTCTAAACTGTGACCACATTAATTTAATTTAAAGAATCTATAAAATGAGGAATAAAAGTATCCATGTCAAAAATTAAACTCAATCACCAACTTATACCATACACAAGAATAAACTCAAGGTGGATAAAAGACTTAAATATAAGTCACAGCACCATTAAAAGTCCTAGAGGAAAACATAGGCAGGAAAATCTGAGATATTTCATGCAGCAACATTTTCACTGATATGACTTCTAGAGCAATGGACATAAAGGAAAGAATAAACAAATGGGACCTTATCAGTTAAAAATCTTCTGCAGGGCTAAAGAAAACAGCATTAAAATGAAAAGAGAACTAAGCAACCATATGGGAAAATGTATTTTCCAATGATACCTTGGTGAAAGGTTTTATCCCCAAAATATATAAAGAACTCACACGACTCCACTCCAGGAAGATAAACAACCGAATTAAAAAATGGGCAAAGGATTTGAATAGAACCTTCTCCAAGGAAGACATACAGAGGGCCCAGAGACATGTGAAAAGATGCTCAGCATCACTAGCAATCAGAGAGATGCAAATTAAAACCAAAATGGAAGCTCCCAGTTTCATTTTATGTTTCCATTTGCACCCTTCAGTGTTCTGGGCCCGTAGCTATAGTTCTTGTGAAACACACAACCTCTGAGCTCATGGCTCCGTCTCATTTTTCCTTCACTGCCATACATATTAGACACATTCCAATTTAACATCGTTGATACAATCTAACAACCAAGATTTATTGAGCATTTGGTGAGTGTCAGCATTGTCATGAGCATTTCCATAAAAAAACTCACTTAATTCTCAGAATAACCCAGTGTAATAGAGAGTCTGACTCCATTTTTAGTGTTTATTGGTTGAGAGCTTTCAAGCTCTGCCCTCCTCCTCCACTCCATATTAGGGCAAATGGATAAGAAAGCCCAGGTACTCCCTTTGAATTTACTGAAGTTGTCCAAGGATCCACACCTAAGATGGATAATAAAGTGAATAATGTGAGCTTATAGGTTCAGTGTTGATATCACATAAATAGAAAAGTTGTTTGCATTAAAACTTGTATTTTATAATTAAAATTCTACATAGGTGTGAGATATGTGCAGCTAATTTAGCTCTCAGTAATAAAAATAAATAAATTTAGAGGCTCAGGTGACTTTTACATATTACTATTAGCTGTCAGTTTAAATTTATTCAGTTCTATTAACTTCTTAGGATTGATTACCTTTAAGGGTACAACTACCAGTGCTTAAATTTATTTTAATAATCATTAATTTAATTCACCTGAGGTAAACAATTTTAATGTCATTATATTCTAGTAGAAAAGATTTTTTATCTTGCTTTCTGTTATAGGTGCTCATCTTTAACAGTCAACACCATCCAATCTTCACTAGCACAGTTAGAATTGACATTGGAATCTGCAGCAGTATTTGTCTTAATCCAATATTTGTTTCATTCCCAGCTCCTACTCTCAGTATTTACCTTATTCCCGAGTGTTTTAATTTTTGTGTTTGTTATATGCCTTTTCTTTTCCCAAAGACTCATCTTATCAGGTTTTCTCTCATTGCATCTGTAAATGAAGGTGCAGTGTATGCATGTTTAATGCGGGACCTTGAGAAGATCCAAATAATGACTAGATGAGCTCAGCAGGTGAACTCAGAATGATCAAGCCACGGCACTCAACTTTTATGAGTTTAAGCAGCAGTGATAAATAGTAATGGTGTATGGGCTTGGCTATATTTCAGGTCCCGGAAAAAAGGGCAACTTTATAGATAGTTGGTTAAACCAGCTTCACTTTCAGTCTCCTTCCCTTCCTCCTGCTTCTTTATAATGCTGCCTTCCTTCCTTTCTTGACTCTTCCTTTTCCCCACAAATATAAAAATATGCTCAAGATAAATCTTATATTGGGTTATTTAAACTATGGTAGTGCACACCAAGAGAAGGGAAAACATTTCAAATCTCACACACTGTACAATTAGCATCAATCATAGAATGGCGAGACAAAAGATAGTTCTTTATATTATTTAAAATATAATACAATAAAAGCAATGATATTGGATTATCATAAAAATAAAATTACAAAGGAATAGCCTTCATGGCATGACTTAAGATAAAGAATAATTTTAGCAACTATAGTATAGTAAATATTGAAATATAAAATGATTTAGTACATTTGTTCTTATTTTTAAAATTGAATTTACTTTTCTTCTCAAAACAATGAGTTATGAAAAGCACTTTTAATTTGTAGAAATAACTGTGCTGTGTGCATATGTATATGTGTGTCTCAACAACTTCTTTTTACTTGATGGAAATAATACAATTGAATAAAAAGATAATAAGGTTGAATTAAAAAGGTTTAATTACTGGGGGGAGATGATTTTCAAATGACCTTATACAAGCTACACAGGGAAAAGTGAAAGAAGAAATATGTGAATATCTAATGGAGAACATGAGTCATTCTCTTATTGAAATTTTTTTTTAAAAATGACTCATAAGACATATGTAGAGTTAAAATCCCCTTGTTGAAAAGGAACAAAATTATTTTTTATAATACACATTATTCAGTGAGAAATTGAATGGGTGCAGTTTAACTAAGTTTAAGCAGCATTGCTATTTATATAAAAAAATAAGAAGATATTTTCCCCTCCCACCAGTTGTAAAATGGTGAAGGAAACAATCTGGAGGCCGGAAGCCGGCCCTGGATTGCTCCACAGAAGCTCCATGCTAAACTTAAGAAAGGTACTATGGGGGACTTTTATGCCCCCTAATATGATATCTTCTCCATTCCAATCTCCAGTACCTCTTCCCCCACCCTCATTGTCAGAATGGTGTATTTCAGTTATAAAACAAAAGCAAATGGAACACTCATCAACTATTGCCTCTAAGCCATTTACTGCAAGTAGGAAGGCGTTTCCAGGATCTCTTTAAAATTTTTGCATAAAATATCAGTGTGCTTTGTACCACTCTTCCCTGGATTTGGAGAATAGATAAGGTAGAAGAGCAGTGGATAATTCCTGGAAAATAGGGTTAATAAGGAAAGACTTTAAACAATTCTGAAGCACAACAGTGAGAGAGAGAAAAACCCACGAATGACCAAGTAAAATATCAAATAGCAGAGATGGAGATATGCAATATACAACGAGTACTCAAGATGATGTGTCACCCTTGCAATTTTCCTGGAGATTGAGAGGCCAGCATTTTTGCTAATTATTGTGCAAACTCTGTATCACATCAAGTGTACATATTGCTGGATCCAACAAGTGTTCCTTATACCAACAGATAAAAGCTGTGTTCAGAAATTTTTGGATTGTGCTTTCTATCAGCTAAAACAAATTTTGGAGTATACTTTATAAACATATTTATCACCCATTGTTATATTAAACAGATTTATATTATAAAACATATACAGATGAAATATGAGGAGAAGTAGAAAACCAGTTATGACTACTCTTTAGTAAGTTGTCTTCCTGTCACTACACCCTTCCCACCTCAACAATGTGTGTATCTGACTTTGAACACCATTAATTCAGATCAGGGGATAGCATACTAAAATTGAATGCCAAATATTCCCTACCATTTGATTTTTGTGCATTTCATCAGATAACAGTATTCTTTATATTTCAAAAATATAAAGCAAAATATGATTTTGTGACATACAAGTATTATATAAAATGTAAATTTCAGTGTTGATAAATAAAAGTTTATTGGTACACAGCAATCATTTGCCTACTTATTGGCTACATATGGCTGCTTTGGGGATAAAATGGCAAAAATGATAGACAATATAGCTCACAAAGTCTTAAAAATTTACTCTCTGATTCTACAAAAAAAACATCTGCTGGCCCATGATTTAGAGGATAATGCTCTGCTTTATGTAAATTCCTCTCTTTTAGATTATATAAGGTACCTTTACATTCAACACTTTCTGTTCATCAAATTAATAAAAATCTCTGTTTCTCTCTATTTTCTGTATTCTAGAGCTGACGCTCAAGTCAAATGATCCCAAAGGTTGATCAAGTATTGATTCTCATAGGAAATTGGTATTTACTTAGAAGAAAAATTAAAAAAAAAAAAACAACAACAAAAACCTACAGCAACTAGAAACATTCATGGTCTTTCATTGTCAAAAAAAGTTACCTATGTTTTTGTAATGTTCTGTGCCTCTTCTGATTTCTGTTCTACCTTTCTCACCTCATCTTCTTCAGAGAAGTTAACCTGTAAGGTAAATGTTCTTACCCACTTGGCCTCTTTTCCCCCAAAATGTATGACACAAGTAAAAAACTGGGCAACAGACTAGGTATGTATTTCCTAGTTTCTGTCATAGGCTGCCTGTATCCATGCCTTGGCCTGAGATTATGGTGATGAAGGCAGCTTTGAAATTCAGCATTTCTTTAGGTGTTTTATTCTAAAACCCACAAATACACACTTTAATTTGCTTTTATACTATAACATCAAAATTTCTTTCTTTGTAATCTTCTGGATTTTCCTATTTAAAAATAGTTACCTGTTTTCTTTGTAAGTCAATAAATTCAATAAAAAAATTTAAAATTCAATATACAAAAAAAAACTAGAATTTATTTAATATGGGCACATATAAACTGTGTTTTCATATTACTAACCACATGATGCTCTTGTCATGGTGTATCTATTAAGAAAAAGACTAAAACAATGGTGAAATAAAATAAAATTGATTGGGTTACAAACATACTTTGTTTCATTAGTGCCACATCTCTGATGAATGTAAGGAGCTTCTCACCTTTCTTTCCATTAGAAGAATGTGTCATCGACTAATAATGTCAGGTGATGTTGTGACAAGAAAGAGCTCTCTATTTTATATCTACATAGAATGCTTTTTCTTGGAATTTTTCTCGAATTGGCTACAAAGTCTTTCACTTCCTGAAGCTGCCTGCAGTACCATCTGGGAAGGGATTTGACAATCTGGAAAAATAGTCTGTGGTGGAATCCTTTGTGCTTCACTGTGGTGAACAGCACAGACCAGTTGCATTTTAACAGATGTGCAAAATCTTCCTCAAGTTGATTATGTTATGCTCCCATGGATTTGAATGAAATAAGGTACCAGATTAGTTATATAAAACCAAAGATAAAAAAAAGAAATTCTTCAGCAGCAACTTTTATTAATCTTTCATAGGATATTACATACCCACAACAAATTGTTGAAATACATTCACATTAATGAAAACATTCACATATTGGTGTGTTAATGAATAATGTTTATTGCATTTGTAAAAATGCCAAGAAAGTCACCATCCAACTTAAAAGTAGTGAATGACCTAAAGTTATCTTTTTAAAAGGGCCAGACATAATAAAATGAGATTAACTTACATAATACAATCATTGCAAGCAACTTTTTCAACTAGAGCCCTGATATTGAAATATTTTTAAACATGTGACCTCTGTGCCTTTTCTATCCCTAAAGAAATAAATTAAGGAAGATACAAATAAAAGGAAGCATATACTGTGTTCATGGATTGGAAGAATTAACATCATTAAAATGAGCACACCAGCCAAAACAATCTATAGATTCAACATAGTCCCTATTAAAATACCAATGACATATTTCACAGATCTAAAACAATATCTCAAAAATGTATATGGAACCAAAAATGACCCTGAATAGCCTCAGCAATCTTGAGAAAGAAGAACAAAGTAGGAGAGATCACAATACTTAACACCAAACTATATTACAAGGCCACTGTAATCAAGTAGTCTGGTACTGGCTATTTGATTAATAAGAACAGACACATAAGTCAATGGAACAGAATAGAGAGCCCAGAAATAAACCCATGTCTCTATGGTCAATTAATATTTGATAAAGAGGGCAGGAGCATAAAATGGAGTTAAAAAAGCCTCTTCAGTAAATATTGTTGGGAGAATTGGACTGGTATACAAAAAAAAAATACATATGAAATTAGACTACCAATTTATGCCATATACCAGAATAAACTCAAAATAGATAAAAGACTGAAACATAAGCCATGGCACCATAGAAGTCCTAGAGGAAAACATAGATAGTAAAATTTCAGATATCCCATGCAGCAATATTTTTACTGCTATATCTCCTTGGTCAAGGTTAATAAGGGACAGAATAAACAAATGAGACTACATCAAATTAAAGAGATTCTGCATGGCTAAAGAAAACATCATCAAAATGAAAATGGAACCAACTTCATGGGAAAATGTATTTTAACAAAGGTTTCATCTCCAAAATATGTAAAGAACTTATATGACTCTACACCAGGAAGACAAACAATCCATTTAGAAAATGGGCAAAGGCCCTGAGAGACACTTCTCCAAGGAGGACATACAGAGGGCCCAGAGACATATGAAAGGGTGATCAGCATTAGCCATCAAAGAGATGCAAATTAAAACCACATGAGATATACCTTATATGGGTCAGAATGGCCATAGTTAACAAAGCAACAAACAACAAGTGCTGACAAGAATGTAGAGAAATGATAATGCTAATACACTGTTGATGGGAATACAGACTGATGGAGTCAGTGTGGAACACATTATGGCATTTCCTCAAAAAACCAAAAATGGAACTGCCTTTTGATCCAGTGATTCCACTGCTGGGATTAGGCTGTAAGAACCCTGAAACACCAATTCAAAAGGAATCTATGCACCCCAATGTTCAAAGAAGCACTGTTTATAATAGCAAGTGCTGGAAACAGCCTAAATGCCCATCAATAAATGAGTGGATCAAAAACCTGTGGTACATTTACACTGTGAAACACTATGCAGCAGAAAGAAAGAAAGCACTCCTACCTTTTGGACAGCTGGATGGAACTGGAGAGCATTATGCTAAGTGAGATAAGCCAGGTGGTGAAAGACAAATACTGTATGATCTTACCTATAAGAAGAACCTAATTGACAAATCAAACAAGTGAGCAAAATAGAACCACAGGCATGGAAACAAGGAACAGACTGACATCAGACAGTGACCAGAGGGGAGGGAGGAGGCAGATAAGGGCAAAAAGAAGAGAAAGGGTCTAGTTAAGAAACAGGGATTAATGACCCATGGACATGGACAACAGGTTGGCAATTGACTGTGGGAGAGCGGTATGGACAGGGGAGAGCACAATGGGGAAAATTGGGACAAGTGTAATAGAACAACAATGAAAAATAATAATAAAGAAAAGGAAAAAATGGAAGAAAATAAAAATATTATTTTCAACTCAGAAAAAAATATTGGCATTACCCCTTGGTAAAACTGAAAATAAACAAGAAATTAGGAACTTCTAGTCAAGATCATAGCATAGGTAAACATGGTTCATCTCTTTGCTCAACCACGTCAAAAGTACAACTAAATTATAAAACAACCATTACTCAGAACTAGCAGAAATTGAGCTGAATGGAAATCTAACAACTACAGAATTAACGAAACCATATGCATCCAGTATTTTAGGAGGGCCAGAGATGTGCTGGTCCCACACCCACATATGGTGGATAAAAACTTGGGAGGGACTTCTCAAGATTGAGAAGTCCCAAACCCACACCAGGCCTCCCAGCCCAGGTTTTCAGTGCTAGGAAAATAAGTACCCATAACTTCTGGGTGAAAAAATCAGGTGGGATTGTGTAGGTGGAAGAAACCCTTAGAGTCCCAAGCAGTTCCTCGTAAAGAACCCACATATGGACTTACTGAGACTCACTCCTTCTGAGTTCCAGAACTGTGGTATCAACTTGAAATGCACCAGTGGCATACAGGGAGGAACTGAAGTGTATGGCATCAAGGCAAGATCTGGTGTGCAGCTTTCTTACTGACAGAAAAGTGGGATGAAGCCATTGTCCTTTTACTGAAAAAGGACAGAAAGACAGGGCCAGCATTCATGTGCCATGAACAGACTCCATCAATAGGAGGCTGTTTGACTGGCTCTGGAGACCCTGTGAGGCTCTGTTCCACCCAACACACAGCTGTTAATTATTGCTTTTCCCTATGGATGACTAGTATTGTCTTGTGATTCATAACTTCCTAAGTCCTTTCAAATGAGCAACAGCTGGCCTCACTGACCCATCAGCCCTTATAACTCTTGCTAGTTTGCTTCAGGCCCAGCAGTCACAGCTGCAGGCCAAGATCCATTACTTGCCTTCATCTGGGAATCACCAAGCCCAGCACAAGTAGAAGCCATCTCAGATTGTTTTATACACTAGGCAGGGTGGCTCTTGGCAAAACACAAGTGGGCACCTGATGTTAGCTTGCCTCATGAGGGAAACCCCAGAGTCTGCACACCTAGTGGACAGCTACAGACCACATTGTAGAACTATCAACCTGCCCCTGCACAGCAGATACTCCATGGAATGCAGAGGTTGGTTATCAGTGGTCACAGCCAATATTTGAAGCTCACTGGCCTGGATAAATCCCTCCTATTGACCTTCAAACAGCAACCAAGCCTAAATTACAAGAGGAGGGTGTATTTAGCCCATACAAAGGGCACAGCTTGAGCACCCAATTTGGGTGATTAGGAAGGCTGTGCCACTGACCCTATAGGACACCTACTATATTAGGACATGCTACCAAGACAGGGACTCATAGCGCCTCTACCCAATATATAGAAACAAACACAGGGATGCTGACAAAATGAGAAGACAAAGAAACATGGCCCAAATGAAACAACAGATCAAAACTCTGGAAAAAGAACTAAACAAAATGGAGATAAGCAATCTATGAGATGCAGAATTAAAAACACTAGTTATAAGGATGCTGAAGGAACTTAGTGAGGACCTCAACAGCATAAAAGAGATCCAGTCAGAAATGGAGGATACATTAATTAATATGAAGAAAAATTTACAGAAAAAAAACAACTGTAAAGTGAATGAAGCTAAGATTTAAATCAATAATTTGGAACATATGGAAGCAAAAAAAAAAAAAAAAACAAGCAATCACAACAAGAAAAATAGAATCCAAAGAATGATGATAATGTAAGCAACCTCTGGGACAATTTCAAGCATTCCAACATTTGTATCATAGTGGTACCAGAAGGGGAAGAGAAAGAGCAAGAAATTGGAAATCTGTTTGAAAAAAATAATGAAATAAACTTCACTAATTTGGCAAGGAAAATAGACATGCAAGTCCAGGAAGCACAGAGAGTCCCAAACAAGATGGATGCAAAGAGGCCCACTCCAAGTCACATCATAATTAAAATGCCAAAGGATAAAGGTAAAGAGAAAATCTTAAAAGCACCAAGATAAAAGATGTTAGTTACCCACAGGGAGTCCTCATAAGTATATCAGCTTATTTCTCAAAAGAAACTTTGAAGACTAGAAGGGATTGGAAAGAAAAATATTCAAAGTCATGAAAAGCAGAGACCTACAGCCAAGATTGCTCTACCCAGTGAAGCTATTATTTAGAATTGAAGGGTAATTAAAGAGCTTCCCAGATAAGAAAAAAACTGAAGGAGTTCATCATCACCAAACAGTTATTATATGAAATGTTAAAGGGACTTATTTAAGAAAAAGAAGATCACAACTATGAGCAATAAAATGCCAATAAAGACATATCTATCAACAACTGAATCTGAAAAACAAACTAACCAAAGAAGAACAGTGACAGACAAATGGATATGGAGAGAGTTTTGATGTTTGCCATTTGGCAGGGCATGTAGAGGAACAGGTGAAGAGATGAGGAGATTAAGAAGTGTGAATGAGTAGTTACAGAATAGCCACAGGGATGTAAAGTACAATATAGGAAATGGAGTAATGAAATAATTATATGCATGACCCCTAGACATGACAATGGTGTGGGGATGGCCTGAGGAAGTGGGGTGTGCTCGGTGGGGGGGGGGCAAAGACAGAAAAATTGGGACAATTGTAATAGCAAAATCAATAAAATATGATTAAAAAGAAATTAAAAATGCTAAGAAAATGGTTTCCACTTGATCGTTACAAAATGTTTAGAAAATGACTCATGTTAAAAGAGATATACAAGCCAACGTTAATAATTTTTAGACAAAATTAGGAAAACAAATATGAAAATTCATGGGATACTGCAAAAGCAGTACTCGGAGGAAAATTCTTAGCTACAAATATTTAATTTGATAATATAAAATAGATCAAACACAAAAATTAATCCTGGTACTCATAAATTCCAGATAAAGGATTAAAAAAACCCAATCAAAAGCAGAATAAAGGAATTAATGAAGATAAAACTAGAAATTAATGTGTTATAAAAGAGAAAATTGTGCCCTGACCAGTGTGGGTCATTTGTCTGGGTCTTGTACTGCAAATTGAATGGTCACTGGTTCATTCCCTGTCAGGCTCATTGCTGAGTTTTGCCCCAATTCCTGGTTGCAGCTTGTGCGGGAGGCAACTGATTGATGTTTCTCTCCTTCTTTTTGCCACTTCCTTTCCCTCTCTCTAAAAATAAACAAAATCTTTAAAAAAGAGAGAATTAAAAGAAGTAATAAATGAGAGTGTTCTTTTACAATAATAAGTAAATGAGATTTATTATTTAGAAAAATAAAAATGGCAAACGGGAAATACTCTGCAAATGATACTTTAATTTTATGTATTTGTTTTTTAGTTTTTTTAAAAAACAGAACATGATTATATTTTAATACACAATTTTTATAACCAAAAAAGTAAAAAACACAGTAAAATAACAAAAAATGGTATTTCATTTGCAATGCATGAGAAATGGTTAACATTTTAGTCATAAATGAGATCTTAAGAAACTAGTTACAAAGACATTAATAATCCAAGAAAACTGGAAAAAAAGAAAATGAAATACTACAAAAGGCAATTAAAAATTAAGAATTAAATGACTTAGCTGAACAATGATGGAAAAATAATTTCTATGTAATATCACACTGCCATAATTTTATGCATTCCTAATTCTTACGCTTTTTATTTTAGCCTTGCTGCACTAGCAGGGACCTCCAGGGAGTGCAATGTGGAATTAAAGGTATGGCAGTAACAACATTGTTTCCTTCCAGTTTTCAGGAGTAAAATTTTTAATATTGCACTACTAAATGTGGTATTCCTATTTTTAAATAATTATTCTTTTAAAAAAAGATTTTATTTATTTATATTTTTTAGAGAGGGGAAGGGAAGGAGAGAGAGAAACATCAATGTGCGGTTGCCTCTCAAGCTCCCCTTACTGGAGACCTGTCCTGCAACCCACGCATGTGCTCGGACTGGGAATCCAACCAGGGGACCCTTTGGTTTGCAGGTTGGCACTCGATCCACCTAGCCACAGTAGCTAGGACTACATGTGATATTCTTTGTCAGATAGCGGAAGTTTCCTTCCATCCAAACTTTGCTGAGCATTTTTTTATGACTGGAGATTGACTTTGTAAAACAATATTTCTTGTCTATTTAAATGATCATTTCTTCTTCTTCTTTTTAAATGTTAATATAGCAAATTATATTTACTGATATTCAGATGTTAGTGCACTTTTTGTCTCCGGAAATAAATTCCATTTGGTAAAGATGTTTTAACTTTTCTATATAAGTGTATTCAATTTGCTAGTACTCAGTTTAAATTTTTATGTAAATTTTTATGAGACAATATTGTCCATAGAAGACTTTCATTAATGGCTGTATAAAGTTTTTGAATGAAAGTTTTAATGGCCTAAAAAAAGATGAAATGTGCTACGCAAGTGTTAAACCAGTTGAACATGTTTCACTTTTTCATGTGAAGGTTTTTAATAAGTACACAATCCAATTATCTTAATAAATACCATAATATCATGAGTTTTTATTTCTCCTTTTTTAGTTTTGTTAAATTGGTTTTTCAAGAAATATGTGAAATTTATGCAAAGGTCAAATATATTTGAATATCGCCCTTGCCAGATGCTCAGTTGGTTGGAGCATTTCCTCACATACACAAGCACACACACACAAAATTAAAGGTTCAGTTCCCAGTCAGGCCACATACGTAGGTTCCTGATCCTTTGGCAATTCCTCCTGCATGTTCCCATGTTGCTCCTCAAAGATTAATACATCCATCCCAGTGGCTAGTAATTAGTCTTAATTTCTAAAATATTTTCTTAATTTTTTCTCCGTACTTTTTTCTCAATTATTTACCTTTTTATTTATTGTTTTTTTTTCCTTCTTTTTATTTTCTATTTTCATTACTATAGTTCCTTACTCTTGTGTTTATTGCAATTTGGACTTCTAGAATTTTTCTTAATTTTTTTTTCTGAACACTATTTCTTTTCTCCTCCTATCCTGCTGCTGTTTCATTATTTCTCAATATCTCTATTTTTATTGCCTTTTATTGTTTTTTAAATAATTTTACATTTTAAGTTCATTTTTAAATTTTAGACAATAATTTTATCTACTTCACGACCATAATTTTTCTCTTGATCTTTCATTATCTATCACTTCATTATCCAGTTTATTGTTTTTTTCTCAACAATATACTTTTAGAGAGTATGACAATAATCTCTTTATTTTCATATGTTTATATGAGATGCATTTTATCAAAACTTTTAAGAAAAATTTCTTCTTTTAAACATATTTTATTTTTATTTATTTTTAGAGAGAAGGGAAGGGAGGGAGAAAGAGAGGGAGAGAAACACAGACATGTGTTCTGGGGACCTAGCTCACAACTCAGGTGTGTGCTCTGACTAGGACTCAAATTAGTGGCCTCTCGGTTCATAGGAAAATGCCCAACCCTCTGAGCCACATTGGTCAGAGCAAGAGAAATTTCTTGAATGAGGGAAAAAGTAGTCGATTTTCTAGTTTCACAGATCAAGAACTACATCTCTTGTTAGTAATGTATTTTTAAAAGTCCTTTCTTAGACACTTTCACTGAGATTTGTTTCTCATAAAATATTCTACTTAAACCTTAAGTCTGAACTTTTTTTTCTTTATATCCAGTATTCCTGTTATGTTGTTTTTTTTATCTCCTGTATTTTTCTCCCTTAGTTTTAAGTATCTATTCTTCTGGGGGGAAAAACTATTTGGAATATATTTTTTATAGCTTTAATGTAGCATAATCTACTACCTCGGTTTCCTCGGGATTATTTTAAAACTAAAACCCTGCATTCAGAGACCCCCATCAGCTAAGAGTGAATTGAGAAGGTTGGTCATCCTACCTCCATGTTTATTCTACTCCAATAGCAGAGTAGTTTCTGGTCAACTGGGTTTCTGTTCCACTCAGTTAGCCTCACAGTTTCTTAATGAGTCCCTTCAATCTTTTCTGTACTTTCTCACAAAGTAGTTTGTTGAACCTTTTCTAATTTTACTGTTCTTTTTCTCAGGTCTATGTGCTAAGGATTCTATTCTGAGTGACATATTCTCATTTTTGAGGTATATTTATTAGCTAGATATGTGTTCTGAGATTCTTAGATGCCTCAACTTCCATTTATCTTATTCTACTAACTCTCCAAAAAAAAAAAAAAATGCATAGATGCTAATTCGGTGGTGATTGGGCCCTACTCACTCATATATTATGGTTTCTAGGTATACTTTATCTCTCATCCCTTTTTTTCTTCTTCTTAGTGTTTTTTCTCTGTCTTTACTATTACTGGTTCTGGTAAATTTTAAAAATATCATTAAGATCATATTTTCTTACTCAAAATACTCAGGAATTATAAATATATGCTTCCAACGAATATCTTTTTCATATCTCTGTGTAGTGTAGAACTTTCACCATTCTCATGATAATCAGCAATAAAATATATTGAAAAAGCTCTGGTATTGAAAGTTTGTATCAAATGATTATTTAATTTCATCACTTCTTTCTGCATTCCGTATTGGAAGAAAGAAGTATTTACCATCCAACTTTCTTTCAAATGTGAACACTTGGGAGAAAAAACAATATGTTAATTTACGAAAAATATTTCCAGTAAATTTTGAACTATTTTCATAAACATACTTAAGATTCATTACAGGTTCCCTGTCCTGAATAATACAAGTCTTGAGATGTACAAAACTATCCCTCTATTTCTAACATCCATTTAATCCCTTGGCAAATGACTTATTTTAACATAAAATTATTCAAAATAAAGAGCTTATTTGAAATTGAAGAATCTATGACACCTAGTGTTGATGAAGTAAAAATCTTTAGAGTAAGAGTAACATTTTAAAAAGCCATATTCCCAAAGGATGGTTTATTTAGCTATCCTAAGTGGTTCTAATATGAAAACTTTCTTCAGCAACTAAGCCTTTAAACAGGTGACTCTTTCTCCTATTCCTGGTTTCCCTTAATTCTAGTATCTTGAACAATTAGTCACTTCCTCTGGGTGTGTCACAACCACATAAAAAGTATAAACATATAAACTCTATTGTAATATGATTTTACTTGTATAGAATATCAACTGATACTTAAATATGCTATTTTTGGTCAAAATAGATTTGCAAATTTGAGGTTAGAAAGATCATCAGTTGGATATTTCTTTTAAAAAATGTAAATATAGTAACTGGTGTTAAGTAAGATATTTGACATCTTCCATGGGGGGGGGAATAAAAAGAAAAGGAAACAAAAAGAAAAGAGTAGAAAGAGTAAAAGAGAAAGAAAAAAGTAGAGGTCAAACAAGGCAAAAAATATAAAAATCAGGAATATTTTAGAAACAAGCCATTTACAAAGGAGATGGAAATATAGAAATTCATAGTTTAATTCAGTGAGTTTTATATGAAAACAAAGTAAAATGTTAGTCCACATATACAAAGCTTATTTTGAAGAAAAGTAATTGGGAGTAAATTTCAAATTACTGGAGATTATTTGTTATTTAGATGCCTACTGGTAACACATTTATCTTGCTAATGAATTGAAATACCTTCAATTTCACCTTTCCATGGACAACCAACATATCACTTAGTGAATTGAAGGTAATTCAACTTAATAGCTACTCTGAAAATTTGAGCCAAGGACATCATCATGTTGAGAAAGAAAAGCAGTGTGCTTTATCATAAAAAGTGAAAGAAAATTCACTTGTTTCTTTCTTTAGCTTATTTGAAGCCCAAGTGGGCTTTTAAATTTAAGAGACAAAATATTTCTTTATAGGAAACAGTTTTAACAATTGAAGAAAGTTCTACTCGTTCAATCCCCATTTTCTTTTTTTTATTTTTTAATAAGTGACATTAGAAAACAGTTCAAAGTCAAGGAACATGAATAGAAAACTTCACCAGGGACAATGGGGTGGGGATTGATTGTGGGGGGTGCAAAAGGGAGCAATGGGGGAAGGTGGGACACCTCTCACTAAACAACAATAATAAAAAGAGAAAACAATTCAAAAACCTAATAAAAAAATTCCAATTTTAGTCTATTTGGATGTTTTGATCTGTGGACAAAATAAAACAAAGCCATGTATGGAGGAGGAAGTTACAGAAGTGTTGTAGAAGCTGGTTACTAGTTTATATGCCTATGATTCAGTAAAGGCTAAAATAATACCCATGTTTTGTTGGTTATTTAGAAATATGACAAAATTATTATTGATAGATAATAATTCTACTAATTGGATGATCACAGGAGACATCACTGTATTTTTTAGGACAAATAGTTTTTACTGTTGACTGAATAGGTAAAATTATACTCTATGGCAATTTTATTTAGGTTCTTAAGAAAAGAATCTTGAGAGAAATCTATGCAATATATGATTTGTCCAAATTAGCTTTTATTTGGGAAAAGACATTCTGAAATATCCCCAAAGCAGTTTGCTCATCAATTGAAAGACCCCCTAAACAGAACTACTGGAAACCACAATGTGTGATGTGCAGGAAAAGAAGCTCCCTTAGATTTGGGGGAGGAAATAACTTAAAAAATAATTAAATGGCTAAGTATATTTGGTACAGTTAAGAATTAAATCTGTTAATTTTAACATTGCTGTTACACCTGAAAGAAACTCATGTGATGTTCTGGTAAAAATGAATTAGTTACATAGTTGATACAAAACTCTCTTAAATATTGCATAAAAAAGAGGTAAAACATTTTATTTTATCATCCACTGTATCAAAGTCTCACATCTTCCCATGACATAAGGTTTGGGATTCCCTCTAAGGTAGTCATTCATTGGAATGTCACGCTATTTATTATTTGAATTCCAGTTTAAAATAAACATCAAATAAAGTCACTAACATTTCATCATACCTGGACAAATATTCATGATAGAAAGTCACATGGTATTTCTAATATCTCTCCGTCAGTACACACAATTTTGTACGTTCAGCCAATTGTACTTGCCATAAAAAACATAGGATGATAACCCATGTAGTAAAAAATAGAGGAAGAAGCTAAAATAAATACTCTTTACCTACCATATTTCCAATGTGGTATCATTTAACTTCTGCACAGATGATAATGCCTATCACTGACATTTCAAAGAAGTAAAAGCACTTTAAACCATTTTCTGATGTAAGGAATTATGGTACCCAAACAATGATTCAGTCTAAGAGGGAAAGGTTTATGACTCTAGCAAAAACCAAATCTCGTATTTTATAATGTTACAGGACACATATGAAAGTTTGCTAACGAGACATTCAGCTTCTTTTGGTATAATTATCAGATTTGTTTAGGCTGTTCCCCTGTCCACAAAATGGAATATAATTCAACATGAAGCCAATTGTAAATAATGGTGGAATGGCAAAAATAAATATTTGGTAACTGTTAAAAATTACCAATCATATATTTTGGTCATATGTAATAACTGATAATTTTTTAAATAAGGTACATTGTGATTTAAATAATTGAAGCATAATGATCTCATATTTAGTGTTCATATCCTTAGAAATTTTTTTTAAATGTGCCTAATTCTACTTAAAAGGTAACTGAGCAATATTGTGAGAATGTTGGGAATAATTAAAGATTACAAATGAAATAGAAATTTTGTCTAGGTATTGATAATGCTACTGAAAATATTAAAAGCTCTTCAAGAGATTGACTGATGTTCAAAATATGTAAGTTTTCAGCTTTTTTTAAAATGGCAAGTCTATACTTTAAAGCATGTCAAGTTTTCTATTCAATAGAGTTGTTGAAAAGCACATTTTTATAGTTCAATTTGCTACCACTGGCCAAAGTAATGTGGCACTTTAAGAGTGATATGATAAATTAATTGATTTCTCCACATCACCCAGCACAAGGATGTTCCTTTTAAATCTATGGAAGAGATGTGAAATGTTGGCAACTGACAGAATTGTAAAAATATTCATCAGGCTTTTCTTCAGCAATAAGTTTCTACAGAAAAAAAAAATGTTCCTGAGTCTTTTACACAGCACAAAACACACTATTTATTCTATTTTTGATAGGAAATATTTGAGGTATTTAGATATAGAATGATCTAAGGAAATGATAGGACAATCCTATCTCACTCAAAATGCTCTTTGGAAACAGATTAAAATACTCAGATTATTTATTTATATGGAAACTCTATTCAATTTTTAAAGTTATTCTCAATGAGTATTTTCTGTTCAAAATAACAGGCTAGATGCCATCTCTAATTATATAGCTACTGAAGAATAATCTCTAAGAAACTTTAAGAAATACTGTGACTAATGTTTTGAATGAGTTGCTAAATATTACTACTTACTTATAATAACATAAAATTTTTTAAAAAGAGGAGTCAAAACCCCCTAAAGCTGACAGGCTGCCGACTTTCGCTGGCAGAGTGAGCACAGAGATATTCAATGTGAAAAGTGGGAGATAATGTGCTCACACGCTAATGGGCACTGAACTAGACATGGGCTCATTTTTCACATCATGTCACTTCTAAGGTTTGAATAAAAAGTAATGGCCAGAATGAGCCTGGCTCTATCTCAGACATTATCATTTGCCTCCTCAGTTTTATTTGTGTTGACTTGTACAGTCTAAAAAGATGACAGTCCGCGGGCCTCTGGATCACTCAGAGTGATAATACACAGCACATTACACTGTTGGTGACAGGTTCTGTTCTCCTGGATGGCATATGAAAGGAATGCATCTCTTTCCGTCATTTCAAATGCTATAAACTGACAGAATAAAGAATCTTGCAGAGGGGACATCACAAACCCTGTCTGTTATGATTTTATGAGATAAACTGGAGTTTCTAGGGTATCTTGTTCAGGAAATTAGTGTCAGTCAAACTTTTTTTTTTTTTTTTAAGAGATAAATAGCGGACACTGGCAAAGTAGCATTGCTCTATTTCATACAGCAAAACCGCCAAAACCATATATTCGATATTGAAAAAAACTATGGTTTTCCTCTCTTAAAAATGACAACTCCTGTGTTACCTAGTTAAAGTGCAGTAAGCTATCCATAGCTTCAGTGAGAAATAAATGTCCACATATGAAAGAGATCTTTTAAAAAAATCACTAACCTGATTGTATGAAAGAATAAATCAGAACTTTTAAATATTTAAGATGGCTCATTTTTTTTTCTTTTTGCTGAATTGCTAACTTAAAGTCCTGTTGAACTATAAACATGCCAAGACTATAATGTTTTTTCTTGGCACATTTATTTAAGATTTTATCTTCTTTCTCTTTATTTCAGTAACTATTGTGAAACAGATTTATAGTAGTTGAATTTAACTGAAGACACCACAAAAATATCACTAAAATAGATAATAATATGCAGAATTTTATTAATTTATCCTAAAGTGAATAGCATGTGGATTTTCTGCTCTTACGTTTTTTAAAACATTACAGTGTCATAAAAATTTACAGGTACTTGAATCATAATCTGCCAATTGTCATAGCTTTTCCCATGTAATTTCAAGTACTTCTATTATAATAAATGTTCCTTGCATGACTTAAGTTTAAGTGATTATTTAAGTTAGACTTGCTCATTGTACTTTTCTGTCTATTTCCATGTTTGAGACTTTTTTTACTGTCAAGATGAATAGAAATGAATGTCAAAGAATGTTAAACATGTACATTTATAAATGATCCTTTATTCAAATTTTTTATTAAGAATTCACTAAAAATGCATTTTCAACTAGAATTTGATCACATAGTTGTATTTTAAACATAGCGTAAGCCTGATGATTCAGTTGAATTGATATTAACCCATAAAGAATATTTTAAAAATTAAAGTTTTTAAGTATAACCACACATAATATAATTAAATAAAATGATGGTAAAGAGCAGTGTTAATTTATTTCATGTGTTTTTCTTCTATAGTTCTAGCTGTCTTATTAATCAGTTAATACTTATGCTGAGCACTATTTAAGAATGTAAGTCTAAGTTCTTTTAAAAGGAAAAAAGAAAAGTATGAAGCTTCTATTAGAAAAAAATATGAACATTTCTTCCAGTGTATGAACATAAAGCATGCAAAAAATGTGGTTCATGAACTCACAGGTGGATTTTCAGAATGTTCTAGTGCTGGGAAGATCAATTTGAAATTCCTTGAATTGAAGGTCCATGGAATTAAGTACCACTAACCATCTAGATGTTTGATGGGATTCTTCCTCACTTCTGTTGGAGTATTTTTATTTACATAATAATCCCATATTAAGATTCAGGCACCTGTCACCCACCTGCCATATCCTAATATATAGACACAATCTTATGTTGCTTTATGGAGGATATAAAGAGGAATTAAAAAGGACTTATTAACATTAATTTTAGTGGGCTTAACTCAGGGTTTTCTTTTCCTCTTATTTTTAGGATTGCTCAATTTTCCTCTCAATCAAGCAATTTTTATAAAACTAAGACTCTATCTGTAAGTTCCTCTCCTACCTGGAGATCCTCACTTGCTCTCTTCTTAAATGATTTGTCTCTGGGTATCCTACTGGAGAAGATGAACAAACATCATAATTCCCCCCTGCCCCTTTTTCTCAGATGGCCAAAGAACGACTTTCTTTCATGGAGTAGCTAACCCTCTGGGGTGAGATTTATTGAAAGTATTTTTAGCTAAAGTGGATTGACCTCTGCTTTGTAAGTATGCATTCAACAAAGAGCATTTAGAATCAGAAATGTTTGCTGTTAAACTCATTTATTAATGGAAATTATAAATAAGTAATATATATACATATTTATAGTATTAACATATTTAACAAATAACTTCTTCAAGTGAATATCTTTCTATTCCATGAATAGAAAAAAAGAATTAAGGCTCTTCAAAATCACTCACGCAGTTGGTGGACAGAAATGTATACATAATAGAAATCGTTCAAAATTGTCTCAAAGTAAATATCTGTCCGTACAAGAAAAGAGAATGAAATGTAGCCCCTAATAGAAACCTGCAAATCTGCAATGATCCACATCAAGACTAACCACCTGGTAACACAGGGACATGGAAAACGCAGCCACTGGCTGAGGCTGACTGTAAAAGTCAATTTTGCTCACGGAAACAGGAATCGCTCCCCAATTCCATTAGGCTTCCACCTCATGTCCTCAGACTTACTTCTGCCTTTCTTTGTTCAGGTCTTATCCCCCAGTGGCGGTGTTGAACTCACCGCCCAGAACGAGTAAGCCTCTTCCTTGTAGTCTGCCCATGGAGTCATCAGGTTAAGGGGGCATCTACTCCATTCCTGATAAACGCCAGTTTTATCTGGCCCATTGCTTGTGTGTCTCTCAGTTAGATAGCAGTGTTAGAACATATCAAATCTTGTATTCTCCATGTCCCTTTTATTTTGGAAAGCTTTTGAGAGCTTAACATTTCCCTGTTTCTTGTTGTTCAGTCCAATCTATTCCCTTCTGAGTCCGTTTACAGTGGCCTCTTGCCTCCTACAGCAAATCCAGGCTTTCTCATGTCATCTTTAAGGAACCACCTCTATCTCACCTTTCCGTCCTTGTGTGCGCTGCCCTAACTGTTACTTTCCTGTCTGCTCAATTTTAACCACGTGAAAAGGAGTAGAATCATTATAACAGTTAAGCAGGAAGTCAAGTGATAGATATCAAAGACAAGCTGTTTGCGTTTTAAAAGAATGGAATCCAAATTTCTCCATTCTAAAGGTCTAACAAATATTTCATAAGACTTTAATGTCTTACAACATAAAAATTTTCCAGTTCACCAAACATGCTTGTATCCAAACATTAGTGAGATATATATATATATATTTGTGTACAGGGTGGGGCAAAAGTAGGTTTACAGTTATGAGCATGCAAAACAGTCATTTTTGTATTATTATTTATTAATTATTGTATCATTTTCTATACAAACAACTACAAACCTACTTTTGCACTTTTGCCCTACCCTGTGTCTATCTATCTGTCTATGATGTCAGCTCGACCAGTTGTCCTTAGCTTCTAGAGCATTCTCATTTAAATTGTGTATCAATTTAAAAAGGACCACTAAGATGTATGTTCCCAATCTTACTTTTCTTTCCCTTTTTGATAGATGATTGAACCCCCTCTTATATGCTACTTACACACATTCTTCTAATGCATAAAATTTTTAATGCATACTCTTCCTCTGCATAAAATCTTTCAAGCATTCTTCTCTTAGAAAACCCACTTAGTTTCTAAGTAGTTCTATTTAAAGAAGGTTTTTCCTTTTTTTGCATATAAATCTATCTCTCAGTAACATTCAGTTGCTGGATTTTATTCTCATCTCTGTAATCATACAAATAATGGCTATATAAATTTTCTCACAGTCTTTCAAATATTTTAAAATATTTGTTTTGCCTTGGCCTAAATTCTCTGGATTAAATAATCTCACTACTTTTACTAAGCATTACATAATTTTGGGGGTGGTGTCTTTCACGATCCGGCTTTGTGTTCTCTACTTTTGTTTATTAAAATTCCTCCCAAAATACAGTGCCCCTCACTGAGTATGATGGTCTGGACACATCACCCTGATAATAAAGTTAAACAAAGCTCCAATGTGATCTTTACACAGGTTTTTCCTATGCAAACCTTCTTTACTGTGTCCTTATAAACTTAGAATGTTTATTAGACTCTAGGGCAAGATTACTTTATACTAATTACTACTACAGTTTAACCACATTGCTCTACCTATTTACTTTTTTGCCTGTTAAGGTTTTTAAAGATATTAGTAATAAGTGAACATTTTCTATATCTTGTTCAGACACATGCAGTTCACAAAAGTGATTGGTATGCTATCTAAGTGCTATACAACATTCTTAATAAAGTAATGTAGAAAATTTTAAATTTGATATTTTTACAAACCTAGAAATCTATTTTGATCAAGAAGACAAGCTTCAATTAATCTGACGTACCACCAATTATCAAAAGTCTTATTTTTAACTATGATGACAGTGAAACTTTGCTATAATTCCATATTAATATATTTAGAAATAGTACATTTATGGATTTTTATAATTGTTTTCTTACATCATTTTCAACTTTTAAAAATTGTAATTGCTGACCAAATTTACAATGTTATCTGAACTTACCTCTCTAAAAATGTTATGTTCAAAATTTATAAAGAATCCTGTGGGACTAGGAAACATTCTTAAGGTTTTTTCTAAATGCCCCTTCTGGTACAGAGGCTATCAGTCCAATAAGGTCTAAATAAGCACCAAAGTAGACTTATAAGAAGAAAATGTATTATTTCAATTACTGGTCTGAAGTAAGGATTTTTAGTGACATCCCATAATGCCACTCCCCTACCATATAATATAAGTATCAAAAACATAGGTCACAAGATGTGCTTCCAGGGAAGCAAACCCAGACAGACATTTTATTGCAATTGCCTGTGGTTCTAGTTGCCACACTTTATCTCCTGTCAAGGTTCTCTAACTATAAAATAAACTAATGATATATCACTTCTTTCTAGGGAATTTTTGAGAGTTGATGAATGTGCAGTGAGCAACTTAGTGATCAAACACACTGGACAAAAGACAATTTTTATTACAGTGGATACTCACAGCCTTATGTAATCTGCCAGTCTAAACCATTTGTGGGTTTGGCACATGCTTACTGAAAATAGCAGACCAGTTTGTGAGCTGGCACAATCTCAGCAGAGCAGATGGACATGGAATGAACTAACTAGCAAAGAGACCTTGTTTCGACATCAAATATGTTTCCTTAGGGCCAGATTCCTGGGCAAGGTTGTTTTAGTGATGCTGCTGTAACTAAGGTAATATGGTACATCTCCTTTGCATTAAGTCTTCATTAACTTTTGCACGTCTTTGGGGTACTCATATTAGGCACCCACCCATTTCAAATGGTGAAAAATTTATATTGGAAAGTCACAATGGCTTGGATCCTTCTAGTTAAGAGTTTTGAAACACCATTGAAGAATAAGGTTTAAATAATAATTGGATTTTTTTTTTTATGAGAAGCTAGTTACTTGGCAGCATGAGCAAACAGGGTGGAGGATTATACTCTTCACTCAAAGTTTTGTATTGTAACAATGAATAATTGTAATGGGAAATTGTAGCCTACCCGACCTTTCTTTTGACATTGTTTCTGTACGTGCTGACACTGACTAATACAAAGCTTGTAGATGAACACATGTTTGTATGAGAATCCTAGGAGCTAACTGCAAAAGATACAGATCCCAACCATCAAGCATCCCAGCTCTGAGAGATTTGCTGACTTCATCCATGGATCTGGGATGACGTGAAACCAGGGTGACTAAATCAGGCTGATGTACACTGGATCATCATTTGCCTTATTGGAGAGGGCTATGCTACTCTGCATGTAGACAATCCCCTCTCTTGGTCTTTTTGTTCTGTTCCACTCTCCCTCCTCATAAAAAATAAAAAATAAAAGAATAAAAAATAAATAAAAACCCCCAACCTCTGTCTCCAACAAGAGGGGGAGATGCACTTTAGGATATGAGTCCCCTATCTTCCAGGAGATGGGCTTTGAGATATGAGTCCCCCAACTTCCAGATGGCCAACATCTACAAATAAACCACCTTCCTTTACATCGGCACCTGCCTCTCAAGTATTGGCTTTCGTACTGGCAGATTGTCAGACCTGCACTCGGTTGCATAATCTTACAGTATCTCAAAGAAATGATGTTAATCTAGCTCTTTCTTAAATCAAGATATTCCATATATTTTTGACTGACTTCTTTGAAAAGTAATACATTTACATGGCAAGTTAGAAGGAATAGAAACTTATCAAAATTAACAGGAAGCTCAATTTCAGTTATTGTCAAATGAGAGCACTTCTTATTTTAGTGGTTAGCATTACAATTGTAATTAGTGAAATATATATAAACTATACATATGCAGGGGAAAATGCAAACTTTAAAATTAACAGAACAATACACTCATTAAGTAAGTTATCAAAGTGTTTCCTAGAATAATCTGAATTTATATTCTGTAACATTTTTATTTATTTGTTATGGAAACAAATTTCTTTGTGATTCCTAGATACATCATAAGACCATCAGCATTGGGAAACTTTTTGAGAATTAAATTAAGAAGAAAAAACTAAATAATACATGCATGTGTATTATGAGAGACAGCAAGACAATGAAAGTGCAATTTTTTCCCCACAGGAAAATCACTAGTGCCTCTCTGAATATGTAGCCACTTAATTTCTCATATTGTGCAGAAACATTTGATATATGTGTTTTTACATTTAAATTCTTATTCATGTTTATATATTTAAATATATTTCAGAACTCTTCATATGACATATACATATTTATTTTTAATAGCTTTATATCAATTATTATATAAAATAAGTGAAATTTATTTAACCAATCCCTCATTAGTGGCCTTTTTAATATCTGAAAAGGGTCTCATTACTGATCTTTTTCTGAAATTTCTTGGATATTGTCACATTTGTTCCCCCAGATGAACCCTAGTGTCATTTTGTCAAGTGCCCCCCAAGTAAAGAGGCTGATGGAATTTTAATTGGTATTGAATAGAATTTATGAATTTAATTTAGGGAGAATTATAATATACCTTTTAATCAAAGAAAATTGTCCTTCTTACTATTTATTCTAGACCATTGCTATCCCTCAATTGTATCATGTCTGTCAATAATAAATTATAAACATAATATTTCATATTGATTCAGTATATAATCTGATTATATGTATTCTTATTATAATTAATATTAATGTAAATTAAAACAGAATTTTTTTGCTATGTTAACCCATCAGTGTATATAGGAAAGCTATTTTTTATACTAATTAGCTTACCATCCATGTTATTAATTCTTTTATTGCTTGCTGATTGCAGTTTAATCTCTGAAGTTTTCTTGCTTATATAGCCTTAAGATCCTGTAAAAAAGTATTAAATTGTCATTCTTCTTGCAAATGTGTGTGCCACTTCGGTAATGCACTGGTACATTGTATCAGGATATATGATAATACTGATAATATAAGCATCTATTTCACTTAAATGAAATGTATTTTGTGTTAAACTGTTAAGCTATTGTATGTTGGCTTTCAGTTTTCAATAGCTTTATCTCTAGATTATAATGTCAAAAATAACCCTTCTATTTTTAGGATATTAAAGTTATTTAATATTCAGTTATTTGTGTTTGTTTATTTTGAGAGGTAGATTGAATGATTTCTTCCCAGTAACTTTTTCTCTTTATTCTTTGTATGCATTTCTTAGCCTATTGATTTTGAGCTGGGTCAAGTGAATTGTTTTGACCAAGGGTACATGGGTGCAGAAGCTTTAAACAGGTTTGTGTTATCACATCCAGCTGTCAGGAGAATCGTGGGCTCCAGGTCAGCTACTCCTTCAGTCTAACGAGAGAATCCATCAGCCCGGTTCAGCTCAACAGAGCCCAGCAGAGCTGAGTAGAGCATCTCCACGTAGAGCAGCACATAGAACTCAGGCTACGCAAGAAGCAAGTGACTAAATGTTTATAAATTTTATATAGATATAATTTCATTCTTCCTAAATGTCTCCGCTTGTGTGTTAATTAATATTTATTTTAGTATGTTTTCCAAAAGAAAATGATCTTTACATGTCTGGGATAAAACCCACTTGCACACAAAATGTTATTTCATATATAAACTTCATTTGATTTGATATTTTCTCTTAGAATTTAGTATCTTCTTAATCAGTAAGATTTGTCTATATTTATTTTGGCTGGCTGGCTTTGTGTGTTTATCAAGTTGTGCTATCGCTGCTATAATAGATTCAAAGAATTTAGAAACTTTGTTTAGAAAGTTATGTTTTGGGTAAGTTTAAACAGTATTTAAACTTGTTTATTCAATTATTACTTGAAAGGATTTGACAATAAAACAATTCAAAGATCGTTAAATTTTTATAGGGAGTTCTTTATAACCTTCAGTATTATCCTTTTATAGTAGTCTATTAAAATTTATGCATATTTTATGCATACTAAAAATATATATTTCACTTGGTTTTCTAGTTTACTTGTGTAGCATTTTACAAAATACTCCCTTTAATTCTTTCCATTTTTCTTCTTATATTTAATTATTTCCTCATCCTCACTTTCGATTGTACTCATTTGCTTGGAACTAGTTAAATGCTTCCATGCTTTTGTGTATATTGACTAATCTTCACACAGTGACCAAGTAATATATGTAGAACAAAAATTACATTAAATCATTCTGATTAATCACTGCCAGATGATTTTCATTAAAACTTCCATTCCCTCACTTTGTAACACATTTTTATTCTCTCCATTAGAACTGCCTTTTATTTTCTGGCCTTGAAAACATCAAGCTTATCCCTGCTTTGGAAACTGAATTTTCTCTTTCTTTTTCCTGGAACAGTTTTCCTCTAGATCACAGGTTTCTTGACTTTGGCTACACAAAGGAATTACCTGGGGTATTGTGAAAGATTACTGATGCCTGGAATCTGGACTTTGAGATTCTGATTTAAGTGATCTGAATGCAACCTGAGAACTGATACTTAAAAGAAAAGAAATAAGGAAGGAAGGAAGGGAGGAAGGAAGGAAGGGAGGAAGGAAGGAAGGGAGGAAGGAAGGAAGGGAGGAAGGAAGGAAGGGAGGAAGACTATAAACTCTTCAGATGCTTTTAATGTGTAGAAAGTTAGAAACCCACCAGCTAAGGTCTTCACCACAGTAGCACGTTATAACTACGCATGGAGGTTTGCTGTATAACAATGCCTGTGCTACAACCCAAATAAAATTAGAATATGGAGATGAGAGGAGAGAACAGTCAAGGTGTTATTTACAAAAATGCCCTGGTGATTCCATCGTGCAACTTCGGTAGAGGTACACTGCCTTATACATTTCTTCGCTGGCTCCTATCTGTTCTCAGATAACAATTCAAAAATCACCTGAGAAAAGTCTTTCTTGTCCATAGCATGTAATGTATCTCCACATTGTGTGTCCTCAACTTTGATATAGGATTTATTTATTACTTGTTTTTTTTAGAACTTACCCCTATCAAAAATATTTTATCCATTTGGTCTTCTGCTTTTTTCCTGCTGATATGTATCTTCCATGTACGGTTAGTTCTTATGGCACTAATGCCTGGAACAAAGTTTATAAATGATTTTAATGAATGTAATGTTCTCTCTTTGTTGTATTTTGTAGATTTGATATAATTTGTCATTAATAATGTGACTCTTGCTTTATTATTTTAGAATTTCAATAGTATTTTTACTACCCTGAACTTTAACCCTTGGCATCGCTTTGTTTAGATGTCTCCTATAAATAGCACATGGTTGGCTATAGTTTCAACCTTTCTTGGAACTGACAGTATAACATTTTAAATCTATGTTTTCTGTCTTTTTATGTAAATTGTTTTATAGTTTTCTTTTTATTTACATTTGGTAATTCTCAAAAAGTACAGATTTGTATCAGTTATGAATTAGGTGGTTGCAAAAAAGAGATGACTTGATTTTATGTGTAGAAAAATGCTTTCAAAAATTAAGGATTGCAGAGAAAAATGACATAGAATCTAAGAAATCTTCAAATTCAATATGATGTATCAGTATTACAAGGAATGCATCAGGTTCTAGGATTATTTTGAACCAAATAATAGGAGGCAAAAACATAATTAATTTGCTTTTCAATGCAAAGGTGAGAAATAATGACATGACTTAAAATTAAGGAAATAAGCTTTTCATTTGATTCAGTTAGTTGTCTGACCAGGACTGTAGGTTAATGGGATAGGAGGCCATGGTCTAGGTCAGGAATGAGATTGTAAATCTGTGCTGACAGAGGCGGGCTACTGCCACTGGGAGCTCCACAGAAAGTTTCAAAAGATGATACCCTGAGGAAGCAACTGGACAAGAAAAATATCCATCCTTCAATATGAGAGGTGGAAAAAAGTCTTATCTTGCCCTGCCAGGTCTATTGTTGAAAAAATAAGTACAACTTCTAAGAATTTGTCAACATTGGCTTGGGCATCAAGTATGTGAGAGCTTCAAATTTATATTAGACTTGGAAACTTAGAATATTTCAACCAACAGTTAAATGCAAAATTTTTTCTCACACCAGTGACAAAATACTATGCCTGACACAGTAAAAACAAAAGCATTCTAGAGCAGTGGTGCTTAGAGTGTGATGTGTGGATTGGTGCTAGTTCATGAACTGTTTCCATTTCATTACTGACAAAACAAGCACAAAATAGAGTGTTAGGAATGGTTGTAGTAATATGACAGAATAATTAATATAAATTTGACAAATGTTTTTTAAAAACCAAGAACATTTATCTTCATGTTTCTATTTATTTAATTATCTCCATTAATTCATTGTTATTTTATTTAGAAAAGTAAAAATCCATTATGAATTTGAGAGAAAAAAAGGGGTTGTTCACTACTGTTATACTGACAGGCAAACATGTCCCATGCAAGATGGAAAATAATTCAATAGATTAGGTCTAGCCCACAATGAAAAATTGCAACAGACAAGAAAGGGAATAAAATAGACATCATGTTAAGAATGTATACAAAAAGAAGGTAGTATTATACTTCAGAAAATATAATTTACATATTTAAGTAATTAAGTAAAAAAAGGCAGAATAGAAAACAGAAAAATAGAATATGACCATATATAATTATGCAGTTGATTGAATAAGAACTAAATTTAACTTCAAGAAATTAAATAAATAAAAACTCAGTAGAATACTTAACAATCAAATTAGACATAGTTAAAAAGACAATTCATAAAGTGAAAGATAAAATTTTTAGAGTTTTTTTGTATATAGCACAGAGAGTAAAAGAGATGAGATATGACATATGAAGGAGAGGTTAAAAAAACCACTAGACAACTATACAATTATAAACCTTACCAAAGAGAAATAAAAAAGAGAAGTAACAATAATCAGATATAAAGGCTGAGAATTTCTCAGCATTGTTAACCCATGAATATTCAGAAGTAAAGTACACAATGAATCCTTAGGAAGAGAATTAAAAACACTATAGGGAACTTGACTGAAGAGGGTGGAGGCGGTCTTAAATGCAATGGGAGATTACTAATGGGATTACATGTAAAAGAATAACGTTTAGAGTTATAGGGACTTTTTAAGAATAACATAAAAACCATAAATTAATGGGGGAAATATTATTAAAGCTTGCAGAAAAATGTTTGTCAAAAGTCAATTTCATATATAGCTAGTTTATTATTTTTAGAGATAGAGAAAAGGAGACATTGTCAGAAAAATGAGATGGATGGGTAATACTCACTTACTGAGCAATGTATACCAAAAAAGAAGATGAGAAAAAAGGGATGAGATATACAAAGCAAAAATTAGCAATCAGAATGGATATTAAGTGGGCAAATGTGTATAATCTCTGAGAGCATGAAATAATATTATAACAATGATGATTTTACTAACTAATGAATACTAAAAATCATCAAAAAATTAAACATTAGTATGTGATAATTTAAAAATATTTTAAATATGTAAAATTTTTGAATTGGGGAATTTAAAAATTGTTTCTTGTCCACACCAGATAAATAATTAGAACTATTAAACTTGCTAAGTGTATAGATTAATAGTTTAAAGTTTAACACTGAAAAAGGAAATAAAAGGTAATTTATTTTCACAGCTGTATGGCAAAATGTGGAATAGAAAAACTTGATCAATCTATGAAAATAAAAATCAGGATACTGGAGGAAAAAGAAAAAATAAAGATAAATTAAAAGGAAAAATAATAGGGTAGAAATAAACCATCAGTATAAAACAACCATAATGGACTGAAATTTGCATTAACATATAGCAATTTAAAAATTAATAAACTAAGAATCTCAATAAAGTTGGCATGCCTCTAATCATATAAAAATAAACATACTTATAAAACAACTACATAGATTTAAAATGGATCTTTAAAGATGTCATAGGAAGAATATACCAAAAATTATAATACTTACAAATATTTTTGTATTTATCATAGTTCCAAATATATGCATGTGTTAATTTGTGCATATATATATACACACACACATACCGAGAGAGAAAGAGAAAATGACAAATGCAACATTATAGATTTTAGTATACTTATCAATCTATATTGATAGATTGAGCAGAAAATAAAATTAGTTTGAATATAAATTAACAACTCAGTGAACAAATGTATGTTCTTATGGACACACATAATATCTACACTCATGCAGAAAATTTGAAATTTTTTCAAGCACACATTATGCACTAATTTTTAAAAACAAACCTTAACAATAACAATAACAGCAAAACAATAGTGTCCTCTAACTTGGAAGAGGCTAAGATAAAGATAAACAACAAAAAGTCAGCTCCCAAAACCTACTTAGTAACTCATTTTTAAACAACTTGTAGGTCACATGAGAAATTGTAATGACAACTAGAAAGTATTTAGAACTGTATAATACTGAAAATGGCTTATATCAAATGTGTGGAATGTTACTCAAGTGATACTTAAAGAAATCTAAGATTTTACATATTTATTTAAGAAAAAAATGAAAACCTAAATAAAATAGAGAATTACTGAATATTGTAACTTACCAAAACTATTCAAGATAAATCAGTAGCTCTGTATTTACACATCTACAACCTTCCCCTCCCTCAAAAAATAGGAACGCCATAGATGATTTAATAGTTAGGTTGTATTTCACATTTAATCAGTATAAAGACCAATATTATAAACATTCTTCTAGAAAAGAGAAAAATTCAGTGCTTTACAAGTCATTCAATAAAGGCGGTATATATTTTATAGCAAAGATGGCAAGAGGAATAGGAGAAACTATATTTAAAATGTCACCTTTATGAACATAAATTAAAGTATATTGTTTAAAAATCACCAAAATGAAAATTTCAATGTTGATTTAACATAAAACTTTATTCATTTAGCAATTACATTAAAAGATAAAGCATGTAGAAAAATGGAAATTTCTATAAGTAAGGTAAAATTCATTAGTAAATTTATTATATTTTATAACGCTAAGAACAGAAAAACATATATACCTAGATTAAGGTTATTTATCATACACTTATAAAATATTATCATTCAAAATGAATCCAATAAAATACATCCCTTTAAACCTTATGCAAGGTGAGAATGCCTTCATTATACTTCTATTTGGCATTGAATTAGCGAAATAAATAAAAGAAAAAATATTAGAAATTAAAGAAGAAAATCAGGCAATGTCTTTAGACAGAAATAGCCTACCAGTAAAACACAGGAAAATCTATAAAAATATTTGTAGATAAAGTAAGTTATTCTCAACCAAAACTGTATCATTTGCACCAGCAAAGCATTATTAGAGAATATAACTATAATTTAGTATAAAGATAATATGAAAAAAGTATCAAAGACTATAAAATACCTAAGATTAAATCCAACATTAGTGGACAGTATAAAATTTAGACATACAGGATAAGGTGCAAGTGCACATTCATGCTGATGAATGGACCCCATAATGTACAATGCAAATTTTTGCATAGTTGATTGCAACTTCAAACAAAATCAAAAGATTATTTTACAAAACCTCTTGATTCTAAAATATGTGAAAGAAATAAGCACCTAGAATGAGCAGGGTGATTTTAAAAAAGTAACAGATTGGTACTCTTCTACCATTAAGAATAAGTATAATGCAAGTGTAATTCAGGTAATTCACCATTGGTAAGTATTTTTGTCTATGGATACTGAGTTTCTATAGACTTTAGAATTATTATTATTTTAAAATTATTTTATTGTTATTCAATTACAGTTGTCTGCATTTTCCTCCCACCACTCCCCCACCCCAGGCAAACCTACCTCCCTCCCTTGCTTCTATCCTCTCCCTTGGTTTTGTCCATGTGTCCTTTGTGGTAGTCCCTGAAAACACTTCCCCCCATTGTCCCCTCCTCCTTCCCATCTGGCTATTGTTAGATTGTTCTTTTTTAAATTTTATTTTAATTGTTGTTCTTATACAGTTTTCTGTCTTCTACTCCCATCCCAGCCCACTGCCCCAGCCCTCCCCAGCTCCCTCCCATTTCCACCCCCCTTGTCCATGTGTCTTTCATACTTGTTGCTCTAAACCCTTCCTCTTTTTCCTAAAAATTCCTATCTTAATTTCAATGTCTCTGGTTACATTTTGTTTGCTTTTTTTCTTTTGTTGATTATGTTCCAGTTAAAGGTGAGATCATATGGTATTTTTCCCTCACCACCTGGCTTATTTCACTTAGCATAATGCTCTCCAGTTCCATCCATGCTGTTGCAAAGGGTAGGAGTTCCTTTTTTCTCTATGCTGCATAGTATTTTGTTGTGTAAATGTACCATTGTTTTTTGATACACTGATTTACTGATGGGCACTTAGGTTGCTTCCAGCACTTGACTATTGTAAATTGTGCTGCTATGAACATTGGGGTGCATATGTTCTTTTGGACTGGTGTTCCAGAGTTCTTAGGAGATAATCCCAGCAGTGGAATTGCTGAGTCAAAAGGCAGTTCCATTTTTAGTTTTCTACTGAATTCTGAATTTCTATAGAATTATTTATAGAAAAGACTATCTTTCCTCCATGGAATTGATTTTTCAGCTTTTTAAAATGTGATTTAACTGTATTTGTTTTATTTCTGGGTCCTCTATTCTATTCCATAGATTTATATGTATATCTCTCTCCCAACATTATACAGTATTATTTAATATAGCTATAATAAGTTTCAAAATAGAATAAAGTGTCCTCCCTCTTAATTTTTCTGCTTTAAAATTATTTTAGTTATTTTAAGTCCTTTACTTTGCTTTCTAAATTTCAGAGTCATCTTATCTACATCTACAAAGTATCTTACTGGGATTCTGATAAGAATTGTTCCCCGGCTGGTGTGGCTCAGTTGATTGAACACTGGCCTCTAAACCAAAAGGTCACTGGTTCGATTCCCAGTCAGGGCACATACCTGGCTTGCAGGCCAGGTCCCCAGTGGGGGGCATGTGAGAGGCAACCACACACTGGTGTTTCTCTCCCTCTCTTTCTCCTTCCCATCTGTCTAAAAATAAATAATGAATAATCCTTAAAAAAAGGATTGTGTTAAACATTTTATATGAATGTTCAGATAATTGACAGTTTTACTTTAGTTGTCAAGTTTATTAATTCAGCTCTTATTTATTAAGATCTTCTTGAACTGACAAATACCATATGATCTCACCTTTAACAGGAACCTAATCAACAAAACAAACAAGCAAAATATAACCAAAGACACTGAAATTGAGAACAGGCTGACAGTCACCAGAGGGAAGGGAATTTCAGGGGAAAAGGGGAAGGGCTTAGAGCAACAAGTATGAAAGACACATGGACAAAAACTAGGGGGAGTGGAAATGGGAGGGAGGTGGGGAGGGTTGGGGCAGTGGGCTGGGATGGGAGTAAAAGACAGAAAACGGTACAAGAACAACAACTTAAAAAATAATAAAATCATGCATATGCTATTTAAAAAAAAAAAGATCTTTGACTGGGCTGCTGTGGCTCAGTGGATTGAGTTCCGGCCTGAGAACCAAAGGGTCACCAGTTCAATTCCCAGTCAGGGCACATGCCTGGGTTGCAGGCATGGTCCCCATTAGGGGGTGTATAATAGGCAACCACACACTGATGTTTCTCTCTCTCTCTTTCTCCCTCCCTTTCCTTCTCTCTAAAAATAAGTAGATAAAATCTTTTAAAAAATCTGCCTTGATTAATGAGCTTTCATAGTGTTCAGCATGTAGATCCTATAAATATTTTATTAGATTTGCAGCTATATGATCCATTATTTAAATCTGTCATAAAAATATTTTTATTTTTAAATATTCATTATTAGTAAATATAAAAATAACTTTTCATGGAACTTTTATTCTGTAACTTTGTGAAACTCTTTCATTAGTTCTATAATTTTTTACAGATTCTTTGAGACTCCTTCACATGTAGACAATTATATCCATATAAATGGAAGAGTTCTGTTTCTTTATTTCCATTTTGCAGGCATTTTATTTCTTTTTTCTTGCTATATTGAGTTGACTAAACCTTCTAGTAGGATGTTGGAGAGGAATGGTGAAAATGGATGTCTTTTTTCTGTCCCCTAATCTAAGGAGATTATCCTTCACTATTGATTATGTTAGCTATAAGTCTTATTTTTTCCCTAGGTTCCTTTATCACCTTGAGGAAGTTCCTTTCAATTTCTTGTTTGTTAAGGGTGTTATTGTGAATCGTTATAGTATTTTGTCAAATGCTTTTTCTATATTAATTCATAGCATCATGTGAATTATAGTAAAATAAATTGAATAATGTTTTAATATTGTATTCCTGAGATAAGCTCCATTAGGTTATGATGTATTATTTTTATTTTTTATTATTGTTCAATTATCATTGTCCCACATTTTTCCCTGTTGCTCACCTCTGCCCTCCCACTCCTCCACCTGCTTCCACAGTTAATCCCCACCCCATTGTCCATGCTCATGTGTCCTTTATAAATGTTCCTTGACTTGTCCCTTCTCCTACTTTCCCCATTATCCCCCTATCCCCCACCCCTGGTCACTGTCAGCCTGTTCTTTATTTCTGTGTCTCTGGTTCTGTTTTGAACATTTGTTTGTTTTGTTGATTAGGTTCCACTTATAGGTGAGATCATATGGTATTTGTCTTTCACTGACTGGCTTATTTCACTTAGCATAATACTCTCCAGTTCCATCCATGCTGTCACCAAGGATAGGAATTCCTTTTTTTTTTCTGTTGAATAGTATTCTATTGTGTAAATGGACCACAAGTTTTTGATCCATTCATTTCCTGATGGGCACTTAGGCTGTTTCCATCACTTGGCTATTGCAAATAACATTGCTGTGAACGTTGGGATGCATAGGTTCTTTTGAATTGGTGTTTTAAGATTCTTAGGGTATAATCCCAGCAGTGGAATCATTGGATGATGTATTGTTTTTAAATTGTTGGATTTGATTTGGTAATACTCTGTTGAGGATTTTGTGTGCTTATCTTCATGTTAGTTATTGATATGTAGTTTTTTTTTATCTGTACGGTTTTAATGTGATTTTTGATTCAGGGCAATTCTGATCTCATAAAATTAGATGAGAATCTTTTTGCCTCATATTTTTTTCTGAAAGATATTATACAAAATTGGTTTTATTTGTTCTTAAATATTTGTTAGAATTCACCAGTGAAACATTTGTGCCTGGAGAGTTCTTAATTGGAATATCTTTAAACTACAAATATATTTCCATTTCTTTAATAATACAGGATTGATTATTTAGGGGTTTTAATTTCATTTTTGGTGAGTTTGGTTGTTTATGCTATTCAAGGAATTATTCCATTTTATCTATGTTTTGAGTTATATACATAGAGTTGATCATACTGTTCCTTTATTATTTGAATATCTACTGGGTCCATAGTGTCCATTTTATTGCAGAAACAATTAAGAATTCAATTGTTGTACTAATTTGTGTTCTCTTCAATGTATGAAAAACTGCAAGGCAGTTTTGCAAACTAATGATGCCACTTACATTTCCATCAAAACTTACTAAATTTCTTCCTCTTCGGTTCCCCAAAACTGGCAATACATATTTAATTTTAGCCAAATTTCCAAATTATATGTACCATTTTGCATTCCAACAACCAATGTATTAGCTTCACATATTTGACAACACTTTGTTTTGTCAGCCTTCCATATTTCAGCCCCTCTGTATTGGATGCATAGTAGTGTTTCATCACATTTTTAGTTTGTACTTTTCTGATAAATGTTAATACTGAGAATGTTTCTATCTGTTTTTTGGACTTCAAATTTTTCTAAAGTAAAATTTATGTAAAGGTCTTTTACCCATCTTCACTTGGTCGGCTTGTATTCATATGATTGATGAGAGAGCTTGTTACAAATTTAGATATTTTCTATTACCTACCCTTTGATTTTCACACCAATTGCTGTTAATTTTGATAACATCAATTTCTTTATATTTCTTTTGCCTGTGTTTTTAGTGTTCTAAGAAATCTTTGTTTGCCCCTTTCCCCATGAAAATATTCTCTACTTTCCCTCACACACCACTGAAGACAAGTATTTTAATATATTTTCATTTTGTTGGCTTTTACCCCTAAACCATCCCTAACCAATATTGTGTTTGTATAATCTGGGATATTAATTACATAAAGTTATTTTTAAAGTAATTATTTAATATTATGTTTGTATATGTTTAACATATTTAGTTATGTGTGCTCATTAGTACTTCTTGAAATACACTGGATTCTTTTTAATTTATGGTTTCTTTGTTGGGTGAAGTGCACTGTCTTGTATAACAGATTAACTTTCTGAATTCTTATATGACAAGAAAACTCTTTATTTTGCCTTAGTCCTTGTATGATTATAACGCTAAAAAAATTACTGTGAATTTAAAGTAATTTTCCCCTTTGCTAAAAAATTCAAGGCCAACCTTCTTATTCTATTGGATATGAATTGTAAAAATTTTGTAGTCTGAAAAATATAATCTCATTTTCGTAGTGAAATATTTAAAAATAAAGACTCAATTATGATTTAATTTATAGTAAACACTCAGTCTTCACTATTTTCTTCTTTTATTCATTTTACTTTCTGTTTTGGATCTCCTCTTGGATGTATATTGGAACTTCTCAATATATATTCCATGTCTCTTAGCTTATATTTTATATTTTACATCTTTTTATGCTGTTCAGAAAGATTTTCTTAGCTTCATTGTACATCAATTTTGCTATAGAATCCTTAAATAAAGTAAGCATTTTTATTGCTATATTTATATTTTTCATTCCCCAAACTTCTAATTTTAAAATAATCATTTGTTTTTATTAATTATGTATTTTTAATTATTGTATAAACATCATCTTTTATCTATGTTTCCTTGGTTACTACTTTCACTTGATATGAAGGTGTTATCAGACGTCAGCTATCTGGTGATAGTTCTACTACATACAAATTTCGTGCTTGATGAGGGGTTATGCAAACTCTGCAGTTGATGTTTTATTGGACTCTTCTGTAGCAAAAGGGGACTGGTTGCTTTCTCACAGTTGCTGAGACAGCTGTGGTTGTTTCCCGTAAGGTGGTTACAGAGTCTTCTAATACAGTGAGCACTGTAGACCCGAGAAGATTCAGGTGACAAGGCCGCAGGCATCATGCGTCAGCATTTTACCAGAGTAGCAGCCAAGAGTGTGTCTAAGAAAAGCCTCAAATTCTTATGATAGCCTGCTTTCTGCCTTGTTTTTTGTTTTAGCTTTTTTTTTTTTCTTCTTCTGATTCCCCTCAAACAGTGCATCAGGGAATCAGCAACAGATGTCCTCTCTTGGCTTTCAAAAAATATTAGTTATTTATATTTTGTTTCTTTTCTACAGTATTTGAGTTTGTTGTACCTTAAAGCTAGAAACTGCCTTGAATTTCTATATTGGGAAATGTAATCTTATTTTTATAAGTAAAAGCCCACCGAGCAATAATTAATTCTCTCCATAACAATACATTGTTGGTACATTTATTAAAGTAGAATTTAAGATAGGTAGTAAATATTTTCAGATGTCTATTTCCCACAGTAGACAGTGAACATTTTGAAGTCCACAATTGTATATTGGAAACTGGTAATATCCTTCATAATATTTATTCTTCTTTCTTACTAACAGAATTCCAATTTATTTTGGAGTGGATTCATGCAAGCTAAAAATACATTTCCCTCCTCCTTTTAAACTATAAATAGATATTTGACAGAGTTTAGGCCAATGAGATGTAAATATCATTTGTTGGATATGATTTCTGGGAAGGTTCTTTATTGGAGGCTGACCTTTTGTTCTTTGCCCTTCTTCTTCCTGCCTGGACTGCGGGCACGATGTCCATAGCTCTAGTGTCCTTGCTGCATTTACAAATAGTAAAATATAGAGTTTGTCATTCCCATAGCTATGAAATAAAATCACTATTCTGTAGTGTAGATTGTGTCAATCAGATCGTATACTCATACCTGACCACGATAAGATGTCTATGCATCATTAGAAGATGATTTATATAAACCTATGTTCCTGCAACAATAACTCCCTAGGGAAATGCAAGTCACTTAATTGGCTTAGTGTAAGCAACACATATCCCCTATCCCTGGACCTGGAGCTAATTTCTTCCAAACTATTTGGCTGACACAAATGAGTAAGCATTAAAATGGATATTAAGAACTTGTTTGCAATATGGAACCTATAGGCTTTACTTTCAGTTAATCTGTGTATATGTAAATAAAGCCCTTGCTGTATTTATTTATTTATTTATTTATTCACAAATCTCAAGCCGGCATTAAAAAAAGAAATCTCACTCTATAGGAAGTTATCTAAGTTTTTCTTCATCTAACATCATCCTTCAAGAATACTCTTAGGCTTCACTTTTCCCATAATGCTGTTCCTGGTGTCCTTTTCCCCACGCCGGGTTATCTGCTCTTCTCTGTGCTTCTAACTCATATTTTGCCTATTTTTATTATTTCACTTATCTCATTTGATAGTGATTATTAAAATATTTGTCTAATTATCCCAACTAAAAGAGCTATCTTATTGTTGCTAGACCGTATTTGTGTACACTAGTTATCAATTCAATATTTAGGCACATAAGATATTCAATAAGAATGTATTTAACTGTAAAGTGATCCTATCAGGTCTATTTTAATTCATGTTTTCTTTGAGACTATATTTTATTGAAATATCAAGAAAATGAGTGGACTAAATATAGATAGCTATTTAAGTCAAACTTTTAAAAGGACTTTTTGTAACATTTAATAATTAGAACTATAAGCTTAGAATGGCCATATACAATGATACCCAAATAAATTTAAAATATAACCAAATATAATTCAAAAAACAGTAAGGGACAATTTTTAGGTTAAGAAAATCCAACTACTAAAATAACTCTTTACTAGTGTTCATGTGCACCTCTCTCTCTCTCTCTCTCTCTCTCACACACACACACACACATACACACACACACACAATGTGCATGCATGCTTATTGAAATGTCAGCATTTATTTCCTTAGAATGATCAGTTAGGTTGGGATGATGTTACACAAATACGATTATGAGAATCAATAGCAGCATAGCATGCCTAACTACACTCATTTTAAATGTTTTCACATTCGACCATTCTCTTTTTAAAAAATAATTCCCATAATTATTTTATAAAAGGAAAAACAGGAGTAGTTAATTCATGGCAATACATAATTCTAAGGATTTTTAAATATGAAAGGACATTCAAAATTAAAATTTCATTTTTAAAAAAAAAAGCATTTTATTCTGTAATGGTGTCATGGATTTAATGAATGTGTCAATGTTAAGTTTAGAAAGGTAAGAGAATAATGATGAACAAACTCATATTTAGTAAAAAAGCTAATGTAGATGCACAGTGCACATCCACTTCATTTTAAACAATAATAACCATAAATGTATTTTTAAAATTCTGTCTGTACATCTCTGTGTATGGCTATGAGTACCGTCCAGGTTAAATGAAAATGTTCTCAATTGAAATGTGCCATTATCCATTCTATTCTTTATCAGCTTCACATGTACAGTTCTAAGGTAAACATGCAATCATACACTTGGAAATTTTTATTTTGAATCTTGACAGCACATTTCCAAAGGTATAACATCTTAATCAAATTTGAAAATAAAACATCCCGTTGCTGAGCTTGGCTGTAAACCTAAAATTATATAACATACATGTTTTTATGCTTTGTCAATTACATTTGAAATAGGGACTGTTTGTTTCAGCCCTTCTAAAAATGAGACGAGGATGAGAAAACAACCTATTTCCTTATTAGGTTCAGAAGTCAAAGGACTCAGCCAGGAGCCGCAGGCTTCAAGAGCATAGAAGATTAAGACATATATTGGATTCATGATGGAGGGCAGAAAGTTCATTTTCAAAATAAAACAGAATTTTATTCATATTCCTTTTAAAATTCAGATTGCCATTTGCCAGCTGACCTGTGACACGGCAGCAGTGTATTACATTTTCAATGAGCAGTCTGTCTGGAGCTGCTAGTGACAGAAACTGCTTCCTGGTTTCTAGGTTTGTATTTTTTTATGTAAGATATTGTTGTCAGAATTTTAGATGGTGCAAACAGGGGCAAGGTAACATATTTATTTTTAATAAGGAGGAGATGTAGAATAGTATAGTCATCAGCATTATGCATGGAATAATCCTGTACAAAAAATCATAACAGCTCAAGTAAAATGTGTGTATGGAACCATCAAAGACAGGGGTGCCAGCATCTCAATGAGAAATAAGGGCAGGCCAAAAAACGAATCTTTATTTAAAAAAATAAATACACGTGAATGCCTTCTTAAACAACTTTTGGTAGAGTGGCAAGTCATGCCAAGGTATTCTACAGTCAGGGACTAGATTTATCCAGCTCACCATCTGTCAAAATTATATTATAGATAACACATATGCATAGATACAGACCACTGATTTTCATATATATTAAAACCTGAAGCTACTGCAAGATATGAAAACCCACAAACTATTAAGCCAAAAGGCTTATATCTAGAACTTTTATTTTTCACTACGTTGTTTTAATTCTATTCTCTTTGGGATCTGCATTCAAGAGAAATGAATGTATAGTCGATAGAAATATATAAAAAATAAATTTAATTTAAACCATCTCAAAATAGAAACTTTTAAAAATATAAAAATAAGAGAAAGGATGTACTCTCTTTATTTTTGGAGCTGCCCTTTAGGGTGAATATATCCAGTCCTATATTATATATAATATTATATATGAATATATCCAGTAATATATCCAGTACTATATCTTCAACTATAGCAAAGTGGTTTTAAGATGAGATAAGAATAATTTTAATGTCAAATAAGTGAAGATGATGTTTGTAAAAATAGAAAACTAGTAATAATAGTGAGACATGTTACTAGTTAACTTGAACCAGAAAAAAGCTGTCCATATTTCACCCCTGACAATAGCTCTGTGATAAGAGTTACTTAGGGTTTTTTTTTAAACTATTCAGATGAGAAACAGAAGACAAACACCAGTTTTGACTGTTTGATTTCATACCATACTTCTCAAGTGGAATCAGTCAGAGGAGGAGAAAACCCTTAACCTCACATTTACTTTGAACAAATCATGTTTATACATGTTATCACATATTAATGAGAATAATATGTTTACTTGGTAAGAAGTATTAGCATTAATACATTTGCAGCATTTAAGTAAATGATTAGTTTATTAATAGAGCTCTGAGAGTTTTCTTTGGTCCCTGTAGATGATATTGCAAAATTATATCCTGACATAACTTTTAAAAAGCTTCTTATTGAACTATTTAATCAACTTCTGTTATCAGGAATAACATAAACTCTCTGTATTGCACAAATGTCTCAATATTAATTTTTATTAAATAAATATTTTCAAGTAGAAACCTTCAAAACTTATTTTTTAAGTGACAGCAGAAGTAAAGTGAATGAGAAAGGATTTTACTTTAATAACAACTCTTCTAAAGGCAAATTATTTCTATTATAATATAAATTTTGAGATAGGAAAGAATGGAAACTGGCTATCTTTCTTAGATTCTACCCAGTTGTGTTTGTGTGCTTTATCACTATAATTATGATTCAGGACATCTAAAAGACTATCCAGCTTCTCAATGGACAATCTGCAAATAAAGTTTCACATAATTTTTTCTGTAGTTGTTACATGTTGTAGTTTTTACATTTAAATTAGATAAATGCATTTTTTTCATGTAATACTTAAATACTATTTATTTTAAATGTTTAGCTTGTTTGTGTGTGGATTTGTAGCCAATGGGAAAACTGAGGAAATTATTTTACTATAAAATTTATTTTATTTTAATGACTAAACTACATTTTTGAAGGGCACACAATTTTCATAATATTGAAAACAAAAGGCAAATATTTTGATTTTCCTAAAAAGAAGAAGGAAGGAAGGAAGGAAGAAAGGAAGGAAGGAAGGAAGGAAGGAAGGAAGGAAGGAAGGAAGGAAGGAAGGAAGGAAGGAATCTTTAAACAAATAAATTCTGAATGCAGTAGAACTAGGAGAAAATAAGATTTGCATGCGCCACATATCAAATCACATACTCCTCTTCCCTGAAACACACAACTCTAATATTACCGAAAGCCTGCTAATCTTGATACTCTGGCTTTGTCTATCCCATCTACTTGTCCAGTCTGCCTAAACTTACTGCTATAGAACCAATTTCATTATATCACATAGAAAATGACTGATACAAAATTGATGAAATTTTGAACTATAATATGCTTGGCATATGTCACTAAGAATGTTTTCCAGTAGCTCATACAAGAATTAAACAAAAAATTTGAGTTTCTTCCTATTGACTAGCAATAAATTGATTTATTTTAAATTATTTTAAAAAGTTTAAGCCAGTTACCTAACCAATTGAATTCCAAACAGAAAAGAGGTTCCAAATTTAGCAATACAATGGGATTGAGATTGCTTCTTCACTGAGCTAATTCTCCCAGAATTCACTGTTCATCTCACCGTTCCTTATAAAATACAGAATCCTTAATTGGTCTGTGCTTCTCCAACATGTTTTTAATGAAAACGCAGCACATAACTCTTAGTTTGTTGGCTGCCAGAGCCCAATTTACAAAAGTGGGAGTGCGAGATAAGAAAAGAGTACATCTGCAGAGCAGGCTGCGCAATGAATCACACGGTGCCAGAGTTGAGTAGAATATAATTGAGTCCAACATCTCTGAGCACTTTCACCATAATTAATGATAATCTGTAACAGAGGAATCTGAGATTCCAGTTCAGAGAACTGTTTAATTAGGCCAAGTAATGAAAGCAGAAGCAGTACAAGAATATGGCCTGTCTCATGATTAATGATTCATGCTACTGAACACAAAAGTGCCGCACCGTTAACTCTAACGGATGCTGCATCTCTCTGGCATTTACAAAATAGTGAAATGCATGCATTTTTGTATCTTAAAGATGTAACTGGCAATATCTTTTTCTGAGCTATTTACATGATAAATATGGTTCCAAAAGTAACTGTCTTCTTCCCAGGTTCTTTGCTCTGGGGTAGTTTAAGATAAATATGGTATCTCCCTATACATCAGTATTGAGGTAAGTGTTGTTCCAATTCAGTATAATTAACACCTCACTTTTACTTCAGAAGTTAATACAACCTTATTTTCAATCTCACTGTTTTTTTATTTAAAAATGTGTCTTTTATTGATCTGATCATACATTTTAATATTTATATATAAACACCTCATTCAATAATAACAATAAAGAAAAATAGATTGAAGATCAAATCTAAGACATAGAAAAATAATAAAATATGTTTACCAGTTATTTTGTGGGGGTCAGAGTGTAAAATGTCCTCTCCATGTAGAGCAATTTAACACTGGGATTGTCCTGCAAGTGTGGGGGACATGACAAAAGGAAGAACAGATTGCCTGAGGCTTTAACTTCAAAGCCAGACAATTATATGGGTTGTACGTCACTAGTTACTCTGTTTTTCAATAAAATAAGGAACAGAATTTGTTTAAAATGTCTACTCTGATCATATTTGTCTCAACATTTTCTTGGCATGGAAGAAACCCTTAGCTTTTCTTGGTAACAAAGGCAAAATTTTAAAACAAATATAATTTACTGTGCTATTGATGTATTAGCAGAAATTGTTTTGATGTATAAATATCATGTTAATTTACATGTTACGACTGATTTTAAGGACTGGAAATTGTATAAATGGCTAATTTTCTTATTCATAATGTATCTGACTGAAGTGAAATGAAGGAGCAAAGGCCCTCAATAAAAAAAGGAATAGTTTTGATCAGAGGGACTGCAGAATGATGCTGTGTATCTGCAAGGACTCTGGTAAGACAACCTCCATAACAAAATGTGACCTACTCTGTCCTCATTGAAATTAGGCCTCTTTTTTTTGTTTGGTCCACTGTATTTTTATTTATTTATTTCTCTTTTTTGTTTGACTTTAAATAATTTTTACTTTTCAATTACATTTGACGTATATTAGTTTCATGTGTACAACCAGTGATTAGATATTATATAACTGACTAAATGATCATCCCTATAAATCCCGTACCCATCTGACACCATAGGTAGTTATTAGAATATTATTGACTACATTCCCTCTGCTGTACTTTACATCCTAATGAGTAGTCTATAACTACCAAGTTGTATTTCTTAATCCTTTATCATTTTCACCCATCACCCAATCCCCCTCCCATCTGGCAACCATCAAAATGTTCTCAATTTTCAGTCAAGATGAAGATGTAGGTAAACATGATTCACCTCCTCATGCAACCACAGAGAGAATTACAACTAAACTTCAAAACAAATAATATCCAGAACTGACCAAATTGAGCTGTATAGAAATTTAACAACCAAGGATATATTGAGACCACATTCATCCAGATGGATGGGAGGGGTGGAAGAACAGAGATGTGTGGCAAGAAGAGGTGGAGGTGGAAGAATGGGTGGTACCACATTCACATGTGGTGGATAAAAATTGGGAGGGATATCTTGGGAGTAAGCAATCCAAGCCCCAGACCAGAACACATAGCACAGGATTCCAGCACTAGGAAGATAAATCCCCATAACTTCTGGCTATAAAAACCAGTGAGATTTGGGGTGATGAAAGAACTTGCTGAATTTTTAGGAGACTCTACTTAAGAGGCCTGCATGGACTTAAAAAGTTATGCAGATCAACCCCTCTGGGATTCAGAACCAAGGCAACAACTAGAAGGCTGCCAGTCACACAGGGTGAGAGCCAGGCAAACATCCAGAAGGCAGGCAGTGGCATAGTCTCCTATCTGAGCCCTCCCCTCAACAGGGAGCCAAAAAGCAGTGAAGCAGGTTGCCTTACCCTGATGATTACATATGGCTCCTCCTCACCCAATTTACGGGTGCCTTTTCTACAATAAGCCATGATACTAAGACAGGGAGTCAAAGCAGTTCTACCTAATATGCAGAAACAAACAAATTGAGGAATAAAATAAATATGAACCAAATGAAAGAATAGCATAATTAAAATGCCAAAGGTTAAAGATAAAGAGAGAATCTTAAAAGCAGCAAAAGAAAAGCAGAGATTTATCTACAAAGGAGTTCCCATAAGACTGTCAGCTGATTTTGCAAAAAATCTTTTCAGGCAAGGAGGGACTGGCAAAAAGTATTCAAACAGATGAAAAACAAGGACCTACAACCTAGATTACTCTATCTGTAGATATGAATATCCATAGATATGGATCTATCCATACATATGGAATCATAGATATGGAGATCATTTGGAGGGTTATCTGTTGGGATGGATAAAGCATAGAGTGTAGGAAAAGGTGCAGGAATTAAAAAACATAATTGGTAAGTACAAAATAGACAGGGTGATGTTAAGAATAGCATGGAAAATGGAGAAGCCAAAGAACTTACATGCACAGCCCATGGACATGAACTAAGATGGGATTGCTGGAGGGAATGGGGTTACTGGGCAGAAGGGAACAAAGGGGCAAAATTAGGACAACTGTAATAGCATAATCAATAAAGTGTATTTAAAAATGTTCTCTATATCTCTTAGTTATTTGTTTACTTGGTTTTTTAAAATTCAATTGTTGATAGATACGTATTTATTGCCATTTTATTATTCATATTTTAAAAACATTTTTTCTTTATCTTCTTAAAGAAGACCCTTTAACATTTCATGTAATACCGATTTGGTGGTGATGAACTCCCTTAGCTTTTCTTGCATGGGAAGCTCTTGTTCTACCCTTCTAGTCTAAATAATAGCTTTTTTGGGTAGAGGATTTTTCGGCCTGCTGCAGAAGCTTCTGTGTTTCAGCACCCACTACTATTGAGACTAATTCAGAAAACACCTCACCTATTATATAGATTCAAAGAATAGATTTTTGTATTCTTCATTCTCTTTGCCTCACCTTCCAACATATGTGGCTGCTAAGGCAATCACAACAATGCAACTCATGCTTGACACCTAGATATCTCCCACTGGTCCAAATAGAATGTGATCTCATAGTCACTGTAATTCCAGGGTTGCTAATAAACATGTATCCAAGTAAACTCCAAACAACTGGTAGAGATGTGAAATTTCAATGATTGCTTTGAAAGTAAAACAAAATTTCCCAAGTATATACACTTTTTATTCAACTTAAAGAGTGGTTGATTTCCAGGAATATTTTGTAGAAAAGTAGTAGTTACAGCATATGCAAATGAAACAATTTGTAAGATATATTGAGGAACCATACATTATTTTAAACTTTCAGACATACATAATGAAATCTTTGTCTAAATCATACTATACACATCTTGTAAAAAGTCAAATAAATTGTTCTCAGTTACCCCTGTTAATAGCTGAGTGAGCTTTATTTTTACATGAAATGATTGATTTGTACCACAATCATAGATGACATATGCATCATATACAAGAAATAATAATTTTATTTTAAGAAAAAATAACACACTAAATCAAATGCTTTGAAAGGAATCTGTACATATTCCACAGTTAATTTGATAAATTTTATATATTCAAATTGTTTACAAATATCACTGTCATTGGCTTCATGGATCATAGAAAGTAAAAGGAGATAAATGGGATTAATGATATGTGAAGTTCTCAAAAGAAGAAACGACCTTACCATTTTTTTACGATGTATAAAAATACCTAACAATTTTAAAGCAATTTATATATGAAAAAGAAAGTAAGTGAATTGTGTAATAGATTTGAGGAAATAAAACAGAATTCAGATAAGAATGATAGAAACTATGAAAAATTAAAATCATGAAAAGTAGATCACGAAAACCACTACATGTTTTCTGAGACAATAAAAAATTGAAAAGAGGATTATTGAAAGAAATAATGGTTAATAATTTTCCAAAATGTAAACAAAACAGGCAAAAATGATGAATCTTCAGGTTCAGAAACTCACTGGCTGTGAGCTAGACTTAAATTAAAAAAAATCAAAAACAAGGACAAAACCTAAATTCATTGTAATAGAAATAAATTTTAAAGACCAAGAGAGAAATCTTAAAACAAGAAGAAAAAAAAATTACCTAAAAGTAAATAATAAATACCAAATTCAATGCAATAGTATCATTAAAATTATCAGTGAAATTAACTCTAAACTTAGATATCTATACCTAGTTAAAATGTCAGCTGACAATATCGTGTAAATGAATACTAAAAGGCTATATAAGATATATAAATTAATTACAAAGCAAAATACTAAAATATACTTTAGACAGAAAGATACCGAAACTAGTAGAAAAAAGTGAGATGCAAAGAATGACAAAGATGAAAGAAATCCATAAATACATTGGCTAATGTAAGGAGTAAGAAATTTTAAACAAAAGTAGTTCCTATTTCCACCCAGGGTAGAGAAATCTTAAAAGAGGTAGCTTTCAATTTAATGCAAGGAAAAAGCCAGTTTATCAGCAAAATTATAAATTTTGTTGAGCCTACTAGGAAATTAAGGTTTCAAGGCAACAACATTCTCAGAAATTTAAGGAAAAGAGATACCTCCACAGACAGATGGGACATGAGCACTGGTTCATGTGTGTCATCGAGTCAGATGAGACTTCTCTTCAAGTACGAAAAGAATTCAGCTAAAATTGCTACTGAGTTGATGAAGACTGAGAGATAAAGGCTGATCTTTCAGGGAAAAGTGCTAAGATTTCCTGGTCCTTTATCGTGTAAGGAACAAAGTCATTAACCTGGTATGGCAAGGGCAAGAAACCTGGTCAGCCACGAGGAAGGCTTGAAGGTCTATACTGGATGGGAAAAAGTAAACATCTGTATTTCCTTGGGAAAGAGAAAGAAATTGTCCTGAGCACAGGCTATTAAATGTCTTCTGCTACTGTGACACAAGCCTAGACTGAGACTGAATCCTACCGCAGAGAACAACTGCCCCCATTTCTGAATACTAAGGGAACCGTGAGAACGAACTGCACCGGTCTCCTGAGGATAAGGAGGCAAAACATGGAGACAGGCTCTCTCTGTGATGCAAGTGCAGTGGGGAGTTGTTGGTTTCCTCTGAGGATAAAGCAGCAACTTTGAGAAAAAATCTTACAGCAAATAATCTCCACTTAAAACATATGATTATACCAGGGAAAAATGATGCTTTAAAAGTAACCATTGAAACAACAAACCCCAAACCCATGTAATTCCTCTCTAGATTGACTCAATCTCCCACAAATGAAGACATGTTCCCATTTCCAGTATATATATGGTATTCCTACGCGTACCATTACATTTACCTGCTGTGATTCTACATACTAGGTACAGCAATAAATAAAAAGTTAAGAGAAACCAATTCTGAGATTACCTCATGATTGAATATGAAGAATGGAATTTAAGATAAGTACTATTAATCTGTTAAATGTTCTAGTAGGTAACATGCATGAATAGAAAGAGAGTTTCAATAGAGAAATGGAAATTGCAGGGAAGAGTCAATGATGCTGGGTATAAAATACGTGTCACAGAGGAAGAATGACTTCAAGAGACTCATCAGTATATAAAACTGTCAAGAAAAACATCCTGAATTTGAAGATGGATCCATTAAAATTATACAAATTGCAACACAAGGGAGGAGAAAGGAAGAGAGAAAAACTGAACTCAGCATTGCAGAAGAGCTCAGAGATGATATCAATCATTCTAACATGGTTAGGGAGGAAAATGTTTACTTTCTACTTTTCTAGGTTCTGTGGTTAGTCTAATAAAGGCTAAGGATTTAATTGACATGAAAGATTAACAAGAGGAAAGAAAACTATTTTAATTATTTACAGAAACCTCACAAAGATAAGAGACTTAAAAGGTACTGACAGGATTGAGAGTTTTACACCATCCTGAGCTGATAAAAGGGATAGGGGTTTGGAGCTTCTGGGTCGAGGAATTTAATTCATGGGAAGGTGAGAGGAGGAAATGTGGGGTAAACAAAGTTACCCTATTACACAGGTAGGTAAGAAATTATCTCTGGTAGAAGCTATATTTCTGGTACTGGTGTCCTTTCTAATGTAAATTTAGAATTTTTTTTAAATTACAGATTTCTTCTGCAAATGGGGAAATTTATACTTCTTTTAGGCAGTTAAGGAATAGGTAAAGAACACGATCGCATTCAGCTCAAAGTAATCTTTATGCTAATGTGGCATATTTTGTAGCAGCATGCTCTCAACCTCTTTATATAACATACATACACACACACACACACACACACACACACACACAAACACACATAGGAAAAAGAACCCAACAGGAACAAAAAAAGAACAGACAGTGGTTGAGAATTTTCCCAAAATAATGAAAGATATCAAACTTTATATGCAAAAATCTCACAAGCTCCAAACGGGGTAAATAATCCCTAGCATTACTACCCAGAGTAATTATATAAAAACTGCTGAAACCTATGATAGGAAAGTTAATGCTGAATTAGCCAAAGGAAAACAAAAAAATTATTACACATAAAAGAAACAATGATAAAAATTAGAACAGACTTCTCACCAGAAACTAAGCAAACATGAATCATTTAAAATGCTAAAAGAAAAAAAAGAAATAACTTTTTAACACAATTCTAGACAAAATATTTTTTTTCCTAAAGATGAAGAAATAATGACTTATCTACAGACAAAAACTTTACTACAAGAATGGTAGAAACAGTTTTTCAGGCAGAATGACCACACTGGCAGACGGAGACATGGCCCAAAAGATTCTCTGAAAATTGCCTTGGCTGGTGTGCTCAGTGTAATAAGAGCTGGCCTGTGAACAAAAGGGTCACTGGTTCGATTCTGAGTCAGGTCACATGCCTGGGTTGCAGGCTGGGTCCCTGGGGTGGGGGGCTGCAAGAGAGGCAACTACACATTGATGTTTCTCTCCCTCTCTTTCTTTCTCCCTACCTCTCTCTCTAAAAATGAATAAATAAAATCTTTTAAAAAAGATTTTTAAAATTATCTGAATATTGGGAAAACTAAAGTAAATCTAAAAAAATTTTCTTATTTGACAAGATCATAAAAATTGATTAACTTCTAGCCATCTTGACTAAACAGAAAGAAAGGGAAGAGAGAGAACAAATGTCAAAATTACCAATATAGGAAATTTAAATAGTTATTGTTGAAGATCCAACAATAATAAAAAGATAATGAGGAAATACTATGAATGACTTAAAACCGACAGATTAAACAACTTCTTTGAAATTAATAAAATCCTTAAAAGTTTCAAACAATCAAAATTTACTCTTGAAGAAGAGACTACACAGTTCTATACATTATTTATGAACTTGTAGTTAATTCCATTTGTAGTTAAAAGCCTTCCAACAAAGAAAAACTCAGGACATATGGCTTCACCAGTGGTTTCTACCAAACATTTAAGGAAGAAATAATACAGTAATAATAGCCATTTTTCCATGATTTCACTTTCCATGGTTTCAGTTACTCTCTGGTCAGCCTTGGTTCAAAAATATTAAATGAAAAATTCCAAAAATAAATAATTCATAAGTTTTAAATTTTGGGTTGTTCTGAGTAGCATGATGAGTAGTAGCACTCCCAAGTTTATCTTGGGAATCTAAGGTTGGTTCAATATTCAAAAGCTAATCAAGATAAATCACAATGCCCACAAAATATAAAGAAAAGTCCTCCACCACATAAAGTGCATCTATAAAACAACTACAGCTAACATCAGATTTAATGGTTACAAGGCTGCTTTTTTCCCATAAGATGTGGAACACAGCAAGACTGTGTTCTCTTACTAGCCCTATTCAACACCATACTGGGGATTCTAACAGTTCAATAGATAAGAAAAATAAATAAAATTCATATAGATAGGGAAGCAAGAAATAAAACTATCTCAATCTTCTGATTGATATGATTGTCTACCTAGAAAATCCCAGAGATTCTATAAAACAAAACTAATGTAATTAATAGGCAATTAGGTATAATCAAGTATAATAAGTGATCAAGCATAATTAATAATGTAATCAAGCAAGGTCATAAGATATAATGCCAATAAAAATTAATTGCATTTCTATATATGAACAATAAAATATTGGAAATTCAAGTAAAATTGAAAAAACTACCATCTAAAATAGCACCACAAGCATGAAACATTTAGGTATGAATCCTGTACAATATGTACAAATCTGTCTGCTTAAACAATGATTAAAGAAATTAAAGAATACCAAATAAGTGAAGACATTGTGATTACGGTTGGAAAGGCTCAGTATTGTTAAGATGTCATTTCTCTCAAAATTGATAGTAATATGTCATTTTCTATTAGATTATAAGCTTTTTGAGGGCAATAGTAATATCTAATTTAATTCACTCTATAGGCTTGTGTGTATTAGACCTTCAGTAAACTTTCTGAATTAACTTAGGAATGCAGGAATATGATCAGTGCTGAGAAGACATTGATGATATTAGATCTCTTATGTAGTTAAACAATCTCGTATTTACACATCTGTATTTTTATATAAATTTCACTTATTTTTTTAACATGGAAGACAGGAATGTGATAAAAATGCAACATGCAGGCTTAGAAATTTTTTCTTACCTTTATGATTAAAAGATAATTATCTAATCAGTGGAAAACAGCATCATGAATAAGGTATGACACATAAATTATAATGAATGTAGAATTCAATTAGTATTTCTAAGATTTTAAATTTTTTTCAGCAATGTAACATAATTCACTTCTATAGAGTAATAGCAATTTTCATGTATAAAATCTGGTATGAACTTTTCTGTATTTATTTCAAAATGTGATTTTTTATATTTATATTGAAAACAGGGAGACAGGGATTTAATAAGTAAATAATATAATGATTGCCATTATTAAGTGCTATTCAGCAATGAAAATCAGGGCAAGGAGGGAATGAAGTGATGTAGGAGTTTTCAAGATAAAATGTTCTGCGAAGACTTCTTTGAGGACATTACGTTTGTGAATAGATTTGATGAACAAGGTAGCATTCATGAAGAAGTAACAGAAATTCGATGTGAAAGTAGTCAAGGGGCTGCCCTTCTAGGACCTTGCTATGTGGAGTGATGAAAAGCCAGTTCAGATTTTAAGTAGAAGAATGATATGATGTTAGCTCTTCAAAATACTTCCAAAAAGTTCTAATCACCCCCACTGCTGCTATTCTTTTCTAGGCTATCATGGAATCTCACCTGTATTCATCATTAGCTTCCCAACCGACTGCTCTAACTGTGCTCCATCCCTCTACATTTGATTCACAACACCAAAAACAGTGGCCATTTGAAAACATGCATGAGATAGTGTCACTGGTTTTGTTTAAAGCCATCCAATGACCTTCTATGTGTCTCAGTAAAGTTACAAGTTTTTCATGACCCACAAAGTCCTACATGACTAATCCCTGTTTAGTTCTCACTTCATCTCCTACCATGTAATTTCCTGGCTTTCTGTTCAGGAACTCACAACATATTCTTGCCCCAGGGCCTTTGTGCGTGTTTTTTCTCTCTGTGTGTAGTTATTGTTTCCTAGATGCATGGCTCACACTCATAAGTCCTCCATGTATGCTCAGAAGTTATTGATCTAAATCCCATGCTGAGAATGCCCCGTGAAATAGTCCCAGCCACAGCTGCAGCATTCTTTAATCTCTTTACCTTCTTTAATTTTTCTTCATAACATAATCTGACAATTGGTTTTCTTATAATATATCTACTTTAAAAAATGCTTACTGAACTCTGTGTACAAGTTCCTGTGTTTCTTCTTACAGGGAAGAGGAAAGTTAAGAATATTGTCAAGTTTCTACCAGCTTCCAGTACAGTGCCTTAGAGTATGATCTGAATTTAGCATTGTTGTATAACTATCTTGTTTAAGAGCATATATACAGAGAGAGAGAGAGGATATATATATTCCATTCAATGAAGTTCTAAGCTAAAACAAAATCTCAATTAAAGGGCTTATTTTTTTTCTCACGGTAATTATTATTAATTTTTTAAAAATATATATACTTACCTCAGGATTACTTTTGAAAAAGCAAACAGTGCAGCTGAATCTTATTGAATCCTTTCAAGAACAGGTTTCAAATATCTTATGAGCTATTGATAAAAGGAAGTGTCACATAAAGAGTGGTGTCCTAATTCATATTGTACTCTGGGATAATTAACATGTGCAAAGGCTTCCATGAGAGATGAGAAGAAAACCACAACTATATTTTTACCTCTAGCCCCCAAATACAAATACAACACAAATAGAGTTTCCCTTTCTTTTTCACATGTCTGCCTGGTCATTTTCAAATGCAAAGGTCATATTTAATGACTCATGTATGTTTTCAACCTGAGGAAGAAAAAAATTTTTAAATAGCCTTGACCATATGGGCAGTAATATGTTTCTTTCACTTCAGTGTAAAATCTGTTGAATTCCACAATGTATATAAAAATGTTCCTTTTATTCATTGATTTATTTTTATTATGTTCAAGTACAGTTGTCTCCATTTCCACTCACCACTTTCTCCCACCCCACCCAACCCACCTCCAGCCTTCAATCTCACCCTCTTTTGGCTTTGTCCATGTGTCCTTTATACAGGTTCCTTCCCTTATTTTCCCCCATTATCCCTCTCCCCACTCTCCTCTGGTTACTGTCATTTTGTTCTTTATTTCCATGTCACTGGATCTATTTTACTTGCTTGTTTGTTTTGTTGATCAGGTTCCACTTATAGGTGAGATCATATGGTATTTGTCTTTCACCACCTGGCTTAGTTCACTTAGCATAATGCACCCCAGCTCCAACCATGCTGTCGCAAAGGGTAGGAGCTCCTTCTTTCTTTCTGCTACATAGTGCCATAGTTTCTTGATCCACTCATTTACTAATAGGCAATTAGGTTGCTTCTAGCACTTGGCTATTTTAAATTGTGCTGCTATGAACATTGGGGTGCATAGGTTCTTTTAAATTGGTGTTTCAGGATTCTTAGAGTATAATCCCAGCAGTGGAATTGTTGGGTCAAAAGGCAGTTTCATTTTTAGTTTTCTTAGGAAATTCCATACCTAAATATTGTAAATATATATGCACCCAACATAGGAGTACCCAAATATAAAAGAAAAATCTTGGAGGACTTCAAGAAAGATATAGACAGCAACACAATTATAGTAGGGGATTTTAACACCCAACTGTCAACAATGGATAGATCTTCCAAACAACATATCAACAAGGATATTGTGGAACTGAATGACACATTAGATCAAATGGATTTAATTGATGTATATAGAAACTTTCATACCAAAGACCGCATTCTTTTCAAATGCACATAGAACATTTTCAAAGATAGACCACATGACAGGATGCAAAACAAGCCTCAATGAATTCAAGAAAATTGAAATCATATCAAGTATTTTCTCAGACCACAAGAGCTTGAAACTAGAAACCAACCTGAAGGAAAAAACTCAAAAACACACAAATTCAGGAGCATTAAATAGCATGCTATCAAACAATGAATGGGTTAATAATGAGATCAAGGAAGAAACCAAAAAGGTTCTGGATACAAGTGAAAATGAACACACGACAATCCAAAACCTATGGGACACGGCAAAGGCAGTCCTGAGAGGGAAGATCATAGAGATACAGGCCTGCCTAAAAAAATGTACCTTTTAATAAACTCATTTCCCACACACTGACTGACTGTCTATAGTGATCAGCATCAACATTCTATTCTTTATTTGTTATCTCATTTCTTACTTAAATCAAATTTTATTTAAATAATAAAGTTTTCCTTTCCCAAATGTTGCACAATGATAACTGCATCGTGTCTTGGAATAGGCTAGATAATTTGGTATATTCTTTCCTCAAAATCATGCTTGGCTTATTCTATAAATTATTCCAAAAAACAGAAAGCTGCTTTGGCCATATGATATCTTATGACTGATGTCAATAGATCAAAAGATTACAAAATTTTAAAAATTATAAATGGTGAAGTGATTACCCTTTATAGAATTATTTTAATGAAATTTAACCTTTGGCTTTTATATTGAGGAAGAATTTATATTAAAATGCTTAGTTCACTGTTTAATAATTTAATCATATTGCATCCAAACACTCCCATTTTATGCTATCAAGTATTGTTATCTATACATATTTAGCTATAAGTTTTAACAGTAAATATTGTATTTTTAACATTCATGGAAAACTCATATACATTTCAAATACAATAGTTTAGATTTCAAAAAGTGACTTGATGCTGTCCATTTTTAATGAAACAATTGACTCAGATGTGTAGTTATTTCTTGAATTCACTGTCCATTCAATCAACATATTAAGAGAAAATTGTTTTACAAACTATAGAACTTTAATGAAATATAAGTTAGTGGCAGCCAGATATTTCAAAGTAGAACACATTTTCTAATGCACAAAAATTTATCAATGGTGCATAGATTCCTGGAATGATCTATGCAGTTCTTTTGTCCCAGAGTGCACTGAGGTAGGACCAAGAAGGCTGAGAGAGCGAGTGCAGCCTAAGACTTGAGAAGCAGTTGCAGAAGCAGGAAAGCCACCAGTTTTAGAGGAAGGCTTAGTGGCATTTCATCATTAAAAATATTTATGCACAATGAGAAGAGGGTGGCTGCAGAAATCACTCATATATCAGTTATTCATATATTTGCTTCTTGATTTCTGGGGTCACCTATTTTTACTATCAGTTTAACTTTTTTTATTGCAGTTTCTTTTTTCCAAATATTAAGGTAATATATTTTTATTATGGAAAATTTCAAAAATACAAGAAAACATGAAGGCCTATCGAATATATATCCAAATCCCTATCACCAAGAAAAAACAGAGGTTAACATATTAGACATTTTATTACTCCTGCAGCCACAGAGCTTCCCTGCTATTCTTTGAAGGTGCCGGGTATACTTCCACCTTAGATTCTTTGAATTGGAATGGGTTGCGCTTTTAAATGGGGTGGTCAGAGCAGGCCTTTCTGCAAGACAATTTATCAGAGATGAGAAAATAATGTACACAACTATCTGACAAAAGAAATTTCCAGACAGGAAAGAGCACTTTAGGCATAGAGAAGAGCAAATGCAAAGAATAATACGTGGCACATTGGAAGGAGAGTAAGGAGGCAGGTGTGGCTGAAGAAGGCTGACAAAGAGTGCAATGAAGAACTGCAGATGGGGAGGTAAATTGAAGCACAGATTAAGCAGGGTTTGGAGGCCATAATGAGAAGTTGTAACTTTGCGCAACTTGTCTAAACAAGTGAAGCCTTAGTATTTATGGGTAACATGGAGATAACAAAATAACCTTTTTTCTGGTGGTTGAGAGTGTTAATGGTATGATCCATGTAAAGTACTTAACATAGAAACTGGTATGCTTAATAAATGTGCACTCGTAAATATTATTTGTCAAGAACTCCCCTATTTTTTTGATGATTAGTTTTTTTATATCAAGACCATGGAAGCATTTTTAAATTAATTATTTCCTTTTAACTAGGCTATGGAGTATGACTTAAATGACATATAGATTATTTATTCCATAAAGTTCTGTCATAAATCACCCAATGGAAATGTCTGAAATTGGTATAATTTCTGGATATTATTATTTGCAAATTCAAATATTTTTCAATTTCTTCTAAGGCAATTTATGTAGTCACTATTACAGATTAATATTGATAATTTATATTTTCTCAACTTCATTAATTCCTTCTGGCTCGCTACATTTATTAGCATCAAGTTGTAAGATAATTGTTAAAAATCACTTTTTATTAATATAGTTGTAATCTTTTTTACATGCCTAAGTCACGTAGTTGTGAATATTTTTATTGATATTTTTCTGATGAAATTTATCCATATTATCATGTCTACATTTTGGGTGTATTTATATGTTTATAATTATTGTTCTCCTTTCTTTCAGACTTGATATTTTGACTATTACATAATTTATTTCTCCTTTTTATTCTTCTGCTCCCAATTTCATAAATTATATGCTGAATTACTTATTTTCAATTTGTGTTAAGTAAAAAAGTATCTTGGACCATGAATCTGAAAGAATTTGGGCCATGAATTTGGAAGAATTGGCATGACTTTTTATAAACAACATTGTCATTATAGTTCTTTTCCAAGTAACTTTTAGTCGCAGTTTTGGTTTCTTTCTGTTCAAAGTGTCAAGTGGAATTGGTGATTTTAGTTAAGCTGTTTGATATTTCTTTGCTGCCTAAAGTTTTGTTTATAATTTTTGAAATTTTGTATAATGATAAAAGAAAGTGACTAATGTAATTATCTTATAAGATTACATGTAAAAAGAGAAAACATGCTTATTATAAAATAAATCAGAGTATGAGAGGGAACCCCAAAAAGCCCAGAATTTATTCATAAAAAATTGTGTATTTATCCTCACATGTTTAAACTTCAGTCACCTTCAAAGTGCTCTCCATTTGATCCAATACACCTATTGAGATGTTTTTTCCACTGCTCAAAACAGTGTTTGAACTCGTTGATTTTGATGCCTGTTAGTGCTTCTGCTGGTTTTTGTTTCACCTCTTCCACCTTGGCACATTTCCCTTTGAGGACTTTTATCATTTGGAGAAACAAAAAGATCTCTGGATGGGGAGATCAGGTGAATAGGGAGGGTGGGGCAGGAAGGTAATGCTGTTTTTGGTCAAAAACTGCTGAACACACAGCACGGTGTGGGCTGGTGGGCTCATAAACCACCCATCATGAAATGGGCAAAAGTATTGAAAGAGTCTTCTAAAAAAATTCACTGAAGCCTAACACAGCCTCTCACAACACCACCAGCTAGTACACTGTTACAGATAGGTTCTTACAAGACTGACCTCATGGGGGAAGCCTGAACTGTGTACTACAAGGGTCCCTCCCTCCAGAAGATAATTCCATTTTTTTCTGGGTCCCCCTTCATATATAAACAGTACAAGTGAGCCCATTTCCTCATAACCGTGTGTAATCTTTCTTTGTAATTTGTGTTTTTTTGTTTTCAGAATTGGATGCTAATACAGACTTTAACATGCAGGATATTTTTTAGTAATCAACAGCTGTGGAAGGGAAGGTGGAAAAGGGGATTGAGGAAGTTGAACTGTGATGCAGGCTTAACACACTTCAGGCAATTCTGGAGCCTGTATGACCCATTCTGAATGCTCTCTGTGTGAGTCAAAACAGCGGCCCTGACACAGTCTCCTCGGTGAGTCATTAGATGCGAGTCACTCTAGGGAGTGTGAGACCTTAGGAAAGGCTGTTTTCCAAAGCTGAGGTGTACCTGAAAGTTCCTGACAGCTCGAGGTTGTCTGGTGGAAGCTGCTACAAGTCCTCCCTCAAAGGGACATGGGGGTGCAGCTCGGAGTGCACCATGCCTTCTATTGTCAGCTTGGAATGTTCTATTAAAATACTTTATATATGTTTTACTTTCACCTTATTTTTCATCTAAATGATATTTTGATTACATATATCATTTAACACACATTTACTTTTCCACACTTTCTATACTTATTCAAATATATTTTATAACAAGTTTTTCGATCTTAATTTTATCTATTAGTTAACTCATTAAATTGTCAAAAAAATTTGAAAAGGCATACAGAATACCTTTTGAGCTACTTCTCAATTATATGTCACTGTAATCTTCACACATGAATAACAACTACTCTGAAAATCAAATTCTCCTTGTTGTCTTCTGCCATTTAATGCTGCACAGGCATATTTACCTCTGGTTAAAAACTTCAACCATTTACTTATGTCTAAATTTTTAAAAGTCTTAAGAGCTGTCTAAAAATGATCAATTACTTTTTATTGAATTCTGATGATAATAGACAAACGAAGAATCATGGTTAAATTTGCATTTTTACAAATATCATTCTGCCTTTAACCTGGAGATTATATTAGGAAGAGAGTGAATACCTGCAAAGAAAAACAAAGATGACTCTCAACTTATTAAGGAGATATTAATAGATAAAGGTAAATAAGAGAAATAATATGGAGAAGATGCAAAATCAGATGTATTTACAGAGTTTGGGGAACTATGAACAACCATAATTAAGATTCATAATAGGCTATTGGGTCACACAGCTCAAAAAAATGTGCTGTAACTGACAAGTAATGATAGTCATTAGTATTTCAAGATGTATTGGATCCCCTGGAGAATGAAAAGTATAAGAAGAAAAAGAAATTAGGCTAGAGGTTTAAAGTATACCAAGATATAAGAAACATATAGAAGAGAAAAAAGTAACATCAGAGGAGGACAAGGAGGGGTTATCAAAGATGTTGGAAGACTGAGAGAATGTTTTAAGATAGAAAGTTTACCTCTAGGGACTGCTTTGGCTGCTGCCCATGAATTTCAATAGGTACATTATTAGTACCAGTTGATTGTTTATATTCCAATGTTTCATGTGATTTTCATTTTGACCCTTGGCCACTTAGTAAGTAGTGTGATTTTTAAGTTCCAAACATCTCATTATTATTAATTTCTAATTAAATACCTTGTGGTCAGTGACTGTGATCTGTATGACTTTGACCTCTTGAAATGTATTTAATATTATTTTATGGCCCAGTTTATTGTCAATATTATTCAGTGTTATTCACATGTGAGAAAAATATAGTATTCTGCTATTAACAGCCTCTATATTATGTAGACATTTGTAAGGTCAACTTAATAGATATTGTTCAATTCTATGTTCTTATTGATTTGTCATCTACTTGTTCTATCAATAATTTAGAAATGGATGTTAAAGTCTTCAACTGTGATTGTTGATTTTTATTTTTTTCTTTATTTCTGTTAATTTTCTGCTTTATGTATTCAAAAATTTTTCTATTAGGTATTACTGACTTAACTCTATTAATATTATTATTATTATTGTCAATATTGTTATTAGGTGTTATTAATACTTAGACCTATTAACAAAGTAATATGACTACATTACAAAACTTGAAACATGTTCACAAGCTACCTAAAAAAATTCAATGTAATACCTGAAATAACAACAATGATTTTGAAAAGGGACTGAGAATTAAAAATAAACTAGAATAGTTTTCTTAAGTTTCCATTGCTGCATTTTAACATTTGTTGTAACAGACTTTATTTAATTCTCAACAATTTCCTATTTAAGCTTAGAGTCAGAAAATCAATCTAAGGTGGTTGGAAGAGTCAGAATTTCAAGAAGAAATGCAAGTAAAATATTGTACATTGATAGAAGAGAAGGGGAGGTCAGGGGTCACCTAGTGAAATCTTAGGAATGTATATAATTTCTTCAATTTTTCTACATGGACAATAGTATTTTATTTCTGGAGTCTTCTAAGACCATGACCATTCATCTATCATGTTCAAATTTCAAAAAATATTTCACTTTTTAAAATATTCATTTTAATTTAGAGCATTTATCCATGACCACCATTCCCTTTTTTAGAAATATTTTTCTCTTGTATTAGCAAAAATTTTGGAAGAAATAGAGGCTAATAAATATGATCAGTTTGCCACAATCAAATGCCAGGTCAACAAATATGTCGTATTATTATTACTTGTGCTGCACTGCTGCTGCTCTTGCTGTTTCTGGTTCTCACTTATAGGGACCTTGTATCATGGTGTTTGGCACATACTAGGTCTATGGTCCTAACTAAGAGTGCAAAAGCAAGGTCCCAGGGGATCACAAAAAAGGAGTGAATTCTGGTCCTGAAAGAACAGAAGAGACTTTATGTAAATTGGCCATTACACATGAAGGATCATTAGAGGAAAGGAGTAAAGACAGGGTATAGAATATACAGGACATACTATTTTCTATACAGATTAGACAGCAGCAAGAATAAAATCAAATGTTTGCAAAAATGTACAACACTTGAAGAGCTATTGGCTACATTTTCTTCTCCTTTATGTGATAAACAAGGGAAGCATGTGGTAGGATTCCTAAAATTCCCAATTATCTTCCACAGTTCCTTCCATATAGTATGTTCTTAACACTTAAGCTAAAGAAAGTATATCATACTGGTGAAGATCATGAATAACAAAACTAGATTGTTTAATTTCAAACCATAGATCTACCATTTATCAGTTCTGTAATCCTGGAAAATATTACTTAATGAAGTTGTAACTTGTATCCTACATTGGCACTAAGGTTAATAATAATATCTAATTCATGGGTTTTGGTAAGGTTTAAATTAGTTAATGCAAGTAAATCACTCTGAAGAGCACCTAGCACTTAGTAAACACTGAGTTATTATGACTATTTCTGTCATTATTACAGTATAATTATTAATATTGATGTATGTCAGAATCACTTCAGCAAGTACAATGCTGAATTAATGTAGTTGCTGCACAATTTTAATGAAAGAATATCATCATAATAAGCTTAATTCTTTCACAATTTTAAATCTCTGACTGAGACTTCGTCTATGTGTGCTTATTCACCATCCCATGAAAAAACGTTTAAAGGCTATGGATCTTAAATATAATAACAATAATCATCATCTGTCAAATGAACAGTTGTCTTGTGGGATCATGAGTTGAGTGCTCTGATAGATTGTTAATAAAGTAGTCACAAAGGATTCTGTCCACTTTTGTACTAAAGAGGATCATATTTAAGGCTCCATTTAATTTGCAAAATGTCAAGGAACATCAAAAGGAGAAATTTATTGCATTAATCTTTGAAAGACATAGAATATAAACCTCATATTAGCTGGGGTTATTAATCAAAATTACATATTGATTTTGCTCAGTCAGTAAATCCAAATTTACAAAGAGTATTGGTTATCCACACCTAGACTATATAAATGGAGGTATAGAAATTTTCCATTGCAGAATGTTTTAACTTGTTAACTCATCATAATAGCTGTTAACTGTTAACTGTTTCTGCTTATAGAAATTATGGAATTCTAAAAGCATTGCATGAATTATAATCATTATCCCAAAAAGTAAAATTAAATAAACTAGTCAACTTTATTATTCACATTAAAAATGACTAACTGATATCACATTTTTGTTTTGATAATATAAGTGTATCGGAAATAGATGGTATCAGTTAAAATGAGGACTTACATAAGATAAGGAAATGAGTTATAATAGTATTTATTGAAAAACTCAGGTAAGATATTCAGGCTTATAAAGTGGGTGTGGTTACAGAAATGAGTCCAAGTGCTATGAAGTAAGAGTAACAGAACTGGGCTAAAGAGCAAACATGGGAGCCAGCACCCAGATTCTAGGATAAACCAAAGGAGACAAGTGATCTAGAAAGTATAACCTCTCTTTACAGTTTAGAAAAATCAGAATTGATTAAAGTAGGATAAGTGAGAGAGTATAATCTATAATTTAACACAATTTCTTTCATTAATAATATTTAAAGCATATTTGTTGGCTGTTTTGGAGAGAAAAATCATTAATAAAGTAAATCCCTGGTAAATTAGTTTCCTCAAGGTCATATCAAAAATTTCTAAATAGAGAAAATACTAAACTTCATAATCATTTATCTTAATCTACTCAGCCATGCCTAATATGAAATTTTATTCATTTTAATTTATTATTGAATTTTGCCCTTTTTTTGGCCACAGTTTCTTTCTTTGTTCTAATCTAAACTATGGATAATTTCACTTTATCCTTGGTGGTTACGTTTTCATTTCACCTTTAAATTAACCAGCAGACATAATATCTACAGGTAACAGAGTCAAAAGGACAACAGACATTTTTCACACATTTGTTTAAATTTTTATAAAGGAAAAGAAATTGCTCAAGTGTATGGAAAGTTAAATACAGAAAATAGTAAAGTTATACATATTTATTGAGTTTTCTTCATCCGAATTAACAGTTTGAACATTGAACATATATAATTATATCAGCATTTATTCTATAAACTTCCCATAATAGAAAAACATAATTGTGAGACCAACACTCAATATTTTAACCCTAGGTAAGACCATCCCGAAAAAGAGCAAAACAACAAATTCTAGACTAGTTAGTGTGTATCTACAATGAGAAGTGCATGGAGAGGTCCATGTAATCATGGACATCGACCTGACTATTCCTTACACAGAAGACAATCGCTTGAATTCTACTCCTGTGCCATCAAATTTTGGTTTATTTTCCCAGTCTCAACCTAACTGTCTGAACCTGCGATGGTGTGTCCATTGTTATATAATATGCTATTTTATGACAAAAGCTATGACTAAGTGATGTAAATGTAATCTTATTACATTTTTTTCAGGGTTAAATCATTTTGCTTAGCCAAAAGTATATTTGAAATTCTCTGGTTAATGAAACCAAAATTTTCTCTAGCCTAATTTTTAAACAGAGAACACTATTTTCACACTAGGTAATACAAATTTGTTTTCTCTGCTTTATTTTTGTCTAACAGTAACCCTTGTTTACATACTTCAGTTGCTGATGTCCTTAGTTCTGTAAAGGAAAGACCTATAATCAGAACGAAGCAATAGAGTCACAGCATTGGGGAGGTCTTGGAGCAGCCACCTAAAATAAATGAGTTCTATTTTTTTCTCTGCCCTGGTCCCATTATTAGTCTTTATGCAAGGTCTTATATACAAAAGTTATTGTTTCTAAGGGCTGGTTATTCTTTGTTCAAGCTCCAGGATGGCAGTGGCTTTCGTCCCTTGGAGTCTACCTATGCATTCCACTAGGACTGCAGAACTCAGTGGGAGAATCTTATTGTTCCAGCATATGCTGAGATAATCGTGATGCTCATTAATCCTCTCCACCTTCCTGGGTCATTAAAATAGATCATTCTTGGTATTCAGACTTTTAATTCAAAAGCTTTTTGATTATGTTGCACTGGTCAAAAAGAAAATCTGGCAGAAAACGACACTGTGTGTTCCTCTTGTATTTACTGTCCCCAAAGCCCCACTGTTTGTGGTTCCAGCAACATAAAAAGCAGTTGTTGTGTTGGAATGCTACAATTGTAGATTCCTTACCCTAATGGGGTTTTTATAACTGTTTGTCTCAGGGATAATAAAAGCAGTATCAGGACTGAGATTGTGCCCCAGGAACGACAGCTGCAACTTGATGACTTGCCTGTTTCTAATCCTCTACTTCTAGGTGACATTCATGGATCTAGTTCACTATCAAGAATGGGTACAGAAATAACCTCTTCATCACTGGCAATCAGAAAACCATTGTATTTCTCTTTTTTTTTTTTACAAGAGAAAAAAGAAACATTGTCATTAACATCATGCCTATATGCAGGAGCACTCAGTGATGAGTAACTCCAAGGTATGGTTAGTACTGGGGCTTATACAGCATTAGCAAAAAGCAATAATTATTTATAAAAGTGACAAGACAGAGGTAGAAGACTTTGAGCCTCTAGGAATGGAAAATTATGGGAAGGCAAATATATGACGAAGCTGATGGAAGATAAGGTCTAATTACTAAGGTTTGTTTGTGTAGGTGTTTTCTGGTGTCATCTCATCTCCAGTGATGGGTTATTATCCCCTTCCTGGAGGGGAATGGAGGTGAGGAGGAGATACCTTTATAAGTGGAATTTACATTCCCTTTTCATGCAGATGCGGGACATGACTCAATGTGGAACAGCATTTCTTAATATTTGCATAATAGACCTTTGGGTTTTCATGCCTTTATTTCCATATAAATGAAGATGCCATGATAAACATAATACAGACACAATTATATTTTTAAAACCACATACCAAACACCAAACCATCTTCTAAGAATTTCATGAACACCATGTAATTAAATCTCCTTTGAAACCAGTGAGGTACAAATGGTTGGGTGGGGAAAGAATGTAGTCAATGGTTGCTCAGTAAGGCAGAAATTAGTGTTTTTTAGACTATTCTGATAGACACTTTCTAGAACTTCCAGCACATGATGAAAAATAAAGCAGACTAACCTCACTTATATTGCTTTTAAAGTCTTACCACAATACACCCTCTTATGGCCTACACTCAGCCATCCACTTCTGGCACCATGTCTTAGCTCAGGCTGACATAAGAAATACAGCAGACTGGCTTAAACAAGAGTTTACTTCTGACAGTTCTGGAAAGTGAGAAGTCCAAGACCGGAGTGCCAGTATGGTTGGGTTCTCACCTGGTTGAGAGAGGAAATTCTGATGTCTCTTCCTTTTCTTATAGACACTAACCCTGCCATAGAGGCTTCACCGCCATGAACTCATCTGAACCAAATTACTTGCCAAAGCCTCTGACCTCCAAATACTGTCACATTTGGGGTCAGAGCTGTAACGTAAATTTGTTACAATCATTTAATTCTAACACTCCCACTTGCTACACCATTTGAGACATGTACTATTCTTATTCCCTTTTATAAAATCAGATATTGAGTTGGAGAGAGATTAAGAAATCTGATGAAGGCACTGTCCAGCATGGCTCAGTTGGTTGGAGCATTGTCCTGTAACCTCAAAAGGTCATAGTTGAATTCTTGGTCAGGGCATGTATCTGGGGTGTAGGTTTGGTCCCCAGTTGGGGAGGGGGTCATACAAGGCAACCAGTCGATGTTTCTCTCTCACATCAATGTTTCTCTCCCTCTCTCTCTCGCTCTCCCTCCATTCCCATTTCTCTCAGAAAAAGATCTGACAAAAATGATTATATTCTTGATATCAAATATGTAATAACACAAGTTGTAAAAGATAAGATGAAAACAAAGGAAATTCACCAGAAATTTTGAAATTTTAACACATTATACTGACTCACCATCCAATATAATTCTATTTATTCTATCTCACAATCATAATAAATCGATACCTTTAAAGAAAGCAGAACACAGGTAATATATGGTCTGGCTTTCAAGGGGAATTTAGCTTTTATTAATTACATTATCTTAGTCTCTACTTGCCGCCAAAATTTAGATTTTCAAGCACAACCACATACTAATTGACTCAAGGAACAGTAATTGAGGTTTAGTGATAATTTGGGCAACATATAGATTAAACTGTCTTGCAACAGATCAGATGCAAGATTGGAAGAACATGTATAATGCATAAAAAATATGCTATTCAAACTCGAGAGATAAAATATTTATACTAAAACAGTGGTATTTTATTCACTCAAAACATCCCTTGTAGGATGTCTTCTAGACAATTCAGTATAGCCTTTTTAACATTTAACACTTGAGGTAATGAAACTGTATTATTTTAAATTATATTATACCATAGCTCAAATTTGAGTTGCTGTTGCAAATTAATTTTCTTCTCTCTCCTTTCTTTTCCTCCTTTCCTTACTTACACTTTTTTATTCCCCCTCCTCTTTTTTCTTCTTCACACATAATTTAAAAAAATATGATACAAATGTCTAGATCACAGGTGGCAAACACAAGGTCTGTGGGACGAATCTAGCCCTCCGCTTGTTTCTACCCAGTGCTACCTCTGAGCTCCTTGCCTCTAGTTAAGGAGTAGTTACATGTATGCCGTCCTAAAATTACATTCGGCCCTTTGAAGGCAACCGCGAGGCTGATGTGGCTACCAATGAAAATGAGTTTGATACCCCCAGTGTATATATATTCTTTATAAAAATAAGGGAAAATCAATGTAATTACTATTTAACATTGTGCTCAATGTTTTGTCTCAACGTGTGAAGAAATGAAATAAAAGTAAGAGGTGAAACTACTGGAAATTTGGAAACAAAACAATCACTACTAGCGGATGTGTTATACCCATTCAGACCCCAGAGATTTACTATGAAGTGCAAAACCAATAAGCAAGTCTTCTAAATGATCTAAGGTAGTGGAGGCTTTCCAGGCCAAAGTAATCACACAGTCAAAGGATAGAAGCTTTAGAGTAATTTCGGAGAGTCCATGGAGTTTAGTAAGGCTGTAACAAAGGGCCTCTGAGTGAATATGATGAAGACATAGGACAGGAAACATTGTCAAAACATACCTCTAGGGCTTTCCATGCCACAGTAAATATTTATTCATCTCCTGTACTGTACCAGAATATTCATATTGGAATTAATATGTGCAAATAAAATCTTTTTCTTTTTTGCTTTAATTTTGTTGAACGTATAGGTTTTAGCTGCTCAGCTAAATTCATTAGCCAAAGAACACAGAGATTTCAGAAATAAATTTCTGTGTTAGCTCAGGCTGTTATAACTATAAACTGAGTAGCTTAAAAAGCAGAAATTTCTCACAGTTGTGGAGGCTGAAAATCCAAAATCAAGGTGCTATCAGATTCATTTTCTGGTGAGATCCTGCTTTTGACATTGTGGACTGCCACCTTCTCATTGTTTGCTTAAGGGGGCCTTCCTTCATGTGCCAGAGGGAAGAGTGTGATCTTCCTCTCTTTTTCTTCTTATAAGGGAACCAATTCTATAATGAGTGTCCCATCATCATGAACTAAAGTAAACCTAATTACCTCCCCAAAGCCCCACCTCCAAATACCATCTCAGGGAGGGTTGGGGTTTCTAAATACAAATGTTCAGGGACATAAACATCTAGTCTATAACCAGTTTGAGATTTAAATCTAAAAAAATAGTTTATACTCAATGGGGAGGGAAAATAATAATTTAATAAACAAATGATTCTGACACATGAGTCTATCCATCTGAGAAAAAATAAATATGAAACACTACCTCATACCTAAAACTGAAAAACAAGACAATAAAATTCATAAATGATCTAGAGGAAGGATGAAGTTTGGGGAGAAATTATTAACCAAGAAAATAAATATTTAAAAAATTATATGTTTGACACATTCAATAGCAGCCAAGATAATTTTAAGATCATCAAAGTAGACAAATTTCTATAAATTATAAAATAAAATAGTAAAAATAAAGTAGTAAAATAGTGAGGTGTTGGCATTAAGACAGGAAAGGTAAAGGAACAAAACTAACATGGGGCACTGGAACAGAATTTCTCAAAGTATCATCAGTATTTACTTTTCCCAATTCTATCTTATTTTTGCATGAACCTATCCCAGTATGGCATTCAATCACATTAATCCCTCAGATATACTTTGATAAAACAAAGTTCAGTCTTTGTTTTCCTACATTGAGAATACATTCCAAATCCAACCATTTTTCATCCCTTTGTGCCTTCACTTTGGGACATCATACCCTGTGTCCTAAGTGTTTTGCAAAGTTGTTGGGTATTTGAACTAGGGATTAGAAAAGAAGAATGGGGAATTAAAACATGGGTGTAGAAAAATTCAATACAAAGATACTTGATTAAATTTATTATTGCTACAGACAAATGGTGGCTTGATCATACAGCACAATCTAAGAAGCCTTATGGAATGTATCTCAGAATATCCCTTTGGAGAAATCCTGCCCCTGTTTAGTCAAAGATATGCCCTAAAGGATGTGAATACCTCTCTATTCAACAGTTGCAAGTTTGTGAGCAACTAGAGAGTTTTCACAATATGCCCTACCCGAGAGGCCTCATAAAGATGCTGTTTATCTTGATTACTCAGAGTGGTGGGACTGAAGAAGTATAGGGAAGTAAGAGAAGATGTTCGTTTAATTTTTATACATCTTTGCCTTGTATTATTTCATTTATTGTATAATAAAGGGTATTGTGCAATATAAGTAAATCCAATAAATAAAAAGTTAAATATAAAATATAGAACACAGTTTTGGGAGAAACTATAACAAAATATGTAGATTGATTTCATTAGGCAGGATAAATGTTTTGGTTGCCATCTTTAAATTTTGAAGAATGCTTAATATGACTCATAATTTTAAAGTATAAAATAGTTATGGCAAATTAATTTTTTGTGAATGTTGATCATAACTCATGATGGATTTTAAAGATGCATGTTTTCTGAATTTAATTAAATATGTTTTAGTTTTCACTAAAAGTTTTGCAGCATCTTCTGAGCTAAAGATATAAGTAGAAGTGGCTCAGGCACAGTTTACTGTGGGATTTGGATGGACCTTTGCAATAATATTTAAAGCTATAATCTCATTCTACACTCTATTTTGTGAGCCCTGTTAAGAACAACTGTTGTAGCCACTTGAGAGAAGCAGAGTTCAGGTAATCCCATCTTTTGCTTTGCCCCAAGATGATGAGCCTTCTCTTTTGTCTGTAGTCAGATTTTAATCAGCAAAAAGATACCCCATCCAACTTACTGGTACACTTTTCTACAATAAGCCCTACTATTGTAGCAAAGAAGCTCTACCTAATACACAGAAACAAACACAGGAGGCTGCCAAAGTGAGGAGACCAAAAAAAGATAGCCCCAATGAAAGAAGAGAACAAACTCCAGAAAAAGAACCAAAGAAAATGGAGATAAGCAATCTATCAGATGCAGAGTTCAAAAAACTGGTTATTCAGATGCTCAAGGAACTCATTGAGTATTTCAATAGCACAAAAAAGATCCAGGCAGAAATGAAGGTTACACTAAATGAAATAAAGAAAAAATTACAGGGAACCAGCAGAAGAGAGGATGAAACCAGGAATCTAATTAATGATTTGGAATATAAGGAAGAAAAAAGCATTCAATCAGAACAGCAAGAAGAAATAAGAATCCAAAGAAACAAGAATAAGTTAAGGATGCTCTGGGACATCTTCAAAAGTACAAACATCCAAATCATAGGGATACCAGAAGAGAAGGATAAAAGCAAAAAATTGAAAACTTATTTGAAAAAAACAATGAAAGAAAACTTTCTTAATTTGGTGAAAGAGATAGACATACAAGTGCAGAAAGCACAGAGTTCCAAATGAGATGAACCAAAAAGGAACATACCGAAGCACATCATAGTTAAAATGCCAAAAGATAAAGACAGAATGTTAAAATCAGCAAGAGAATAGCAGAGAGTTACCTGCAAAGGAGTTCCCATAGGACTGTCAGCTGATTTCTCAAAAGAAACTTTGCAGGCTAGAAGGAACTGGAAAGAAGTGTTCAAAGTGATGAAAAGCAAGGACCTACAACCTAGATTACTCTATCCTGCAAAACTATCATTTAGAATGGAAGGGCAGATTAAGTGCTTCCCAGAAAAGGTAAAGCTAAAAGAGTTCATCATCATTAAGCCATTATTGTGTGAAATGTTAAAGAGACTCACTTAAGAAAAAGAAGATCAAATTATAAACATTAAAATTGCAGTAAATTCACAACTACCAATAACTGAATCTAAAAAACAAACTAAGCAAACAAGCAAAACAAAAACAGAATTATATATAAGGAAATCATTTGGAAGGTTATCAGTTAGGAAGGGGAAGGGGGAAAATGGGGGAAAAGGTGCAGAGATTAAGAAGTACAAATGTGTAGGTACAAAATAGACAGCAGGATGTTAACAACAGTATAAGTGGAGAAGCCAAAGAACTTATATGCATGACCCATGGACATGAATTAAGGCAGGGGTGGGTGTTGCTGGAGGGATTTGGGGTACTGGGTTGAGGGGGCAAAGGGGGAAAAATTGGGACAATTTTAATAACATAATCAATAAAATATATTTTAAAAGGTTATATGCTGGAAACTGCTTTACTCTGAAATATTATATTCTGTGAATATTTGTAAGGTAAACTTTATTCATCACAGACAATTTCCTATAAATAGGTAACTTTTACCTAAAATGTATTGATATCTGATCATCCATTCCTTAATTTTTTAGATAACATACAAAGGTTTACATTTTAGTTTCAAATGACTTTTTACATCTGCCTCCACTTAGAATAGAGAATACAGTATCAAGCCATAATATGAAATGTAACTTAAGGCTATTGCTATGTAATATTTTACAACCAGAAATGAAAAGAGTTAACCATTAACTGTTTATATACTATAGTAAAAAGAGTTGGTTAAACTCTACCCTACCCAATTCCACTATTACATGTGTTCATAAAAATTTCATGCTTTCACACATGCTTTAAGAATCCCTTATGCCCTTAACTGCATTGCTTTTCTCTGCTTTCAGTTCCCATAATTTATAAACTAATTAATTTGCATCTTATTAATACACATATATTTTATTTCAGTGTTAGAAATCATAGGCGGGAAACGTTGAAAATCCTTTCTTTCATAAAAGCAATGAAAATAACTGGCAAAGGAACAGCTTTTGTGGAACTCTGAAAATTAACCAGATTTGTAACAACTCAAGGTGCATTTATTTCAGGAAAAATGGCAGACTCACAGTAAGAACGGTGAATTTTGGGCTATTTTGCTTTGGCCCATACCACCTCCACCCTATCTTCATCCTTGCTTTGAAAACCACTAACCTATAGTACTGTGAAAGCAAGCCGTACTCTGATTGCCACTGGAAGTGTTAGAAAAAGACTGGCCCTCTTTCAAAGTTCCATTCCAAGAAATTGTTATGATTTGACTATGTAGTGGTTTTCCTGAACAGCTTGTCTATGTGACCTAACTCAGAGCTCATTATTCTAAACAATCCTTTTTCTCCTCATAGTATGTCACAACAACAAACAGTGGTAGTTTTTTACTATCATGGCTGAGAAAGCAGTGGATAGCAGCCAAGACAACCAACAGGTTAAAAATAAAGCTAAAAGAAAAAATTTGGTCAGCATGATGCCTATATGAATCTTCAAAATCTCTGATATATTTCCAGGAATATAGAAGAACACACATATGATTATGGCTATTGGTATGCCCAGGCCTTTGAGCATAATTTGCCCTCCCATGTGTCACCACACTTGAGGCTCAGTATAAGCAGGAAGGGAAGACTAAAGAAAAGTTTTCAACTGCTACCTGAGGTTTGGAAGTGTGCCCCCAAATGCAAATATAACCCCTTATCCAAGACTTGGGACTGAGCTTCTGAGACTTATGAGGACCCTAAAAGATATAATAATTTTCCCTCCCTCCCTCCCTTCCTCCCTCTTTCTTTCTTTCTTTCTTTCTTTCTTTCTTTCTTTCTTTCTTTCTTTCTTTCTTTCTTTCTTCTCTCATTTATTTATTAGTATCTTTGTTTCTTTCTTATAAAGAATTGACTCATATGATATGAAGGTTGAGAACTCCCATGATCTACAGTCTAAAAGTAGAACACCTAGAAAAGTCTCTGAAGCAATTCAGTTTAGGTCCAAAGGCCTAAGAACTAGGGGACTGATATAAATCCCAGCCTAGGGATGGAGAAGATTAGATGAGATATTTCAGCTCAGTGTAGAATATATAAGAAAAAAAGAACAAGAAAAGAAAAGAAACATATAGCCCCTTCCTCAACTCTGTTCTATTCAGAACCTTAGTGGATTGAGTAATGCCCACTCACATTGAGGAAGGGGTCTTCTTTTCTGAGTCAATCAATTCAAATCTTATCTAGAAATACCCTCATAGACAGTCAGAAATGATGTTTAATCTGGGTGCCCCATGGCCAGCCAACTTAACACATAAAATTAATCATCACAAGTTGACCCCTTGTCAAGCCGGCACCTATATGCATTTCCTTAAACCATACTGAATCTCCAAACAGAGACAATAACAAGGTTGTAATTCTGCCTGATATGATAAAACTATTTTGTGAATAAGTGAAATCCCTCTAACCCCTTTCTTAGAAGAGCAGGTAAAGTCTTTGAGTGATATTTCATCTTCTTCATATTCTATAAATTAAAGAATACTATTCTATAAAATTAAGAATACTTAAACACTGTAATAAAAATCAATGTAGCTTATCTTACATGATAAGAGAATAATAAAAGGAAAACAAAGGTATGGATACATGATGATAGATAGAGATAGATACATAGACAGAAATACATAAATGTATTCATAGCAAAATTAGGGGGAAATAGTGATGATGATTACATTCCTCATTTCTGTAACTGATCAGATGATTGTAGCTGGTATGTATAATTATCTTCTTACACGATTCATTCTGTGTTTCTTTTCCTTTAGTCAGCAAGTACCTCAGCTGGTTGTGGTTCTTTACTTGGTAAAGTGACCTAAACTATCATTCCTGAAGAATCTGGGCCATTACTAGTCCTGCCTGGATTGAGTTATAGTTTTCTATTGACTTTAACCACAAGAGATGCCCTCCAAGATCTCCTATATTTTAGACATACTCTTTCTTACCTCCACTGTGAAACGGTAGTTCCCTTTGATAGGATCAGTTACTTCAGCCCACACTGAAATGCCCTACTTTGTTGATTTGGAAGCAATAGGGACCCAAGGCGGCTGGACAGCAGTCTTAACTTTCAGTTCAATTAAATCATTGTCGTGCTTCTTGGGGAAACACTCCTCCCCCTGAAACTAACACCTAGGCTGTCAGAAACAGGAAGTACACATTTTGCTAGGGTCACTAGAGGTGATAGTGAGGATGCCAGTTTCATTTCCACCCTTTGATTCCTGAAACCTAGCTACTAGAGAAACAGCACCATATATGAGACGCTGCTTCGGGGCATATGTAGCCTTCTGGAGAACATTGCCTTAGCCTTGCAAAACATTGTCACCTAGCTGGTATTGTAACTGAGTTTTTAAGAGGCCCTTCCACCAGTCTATCAACCCAGGTGCTTCAGGGTGGCATGGAGCATGGTAAGCAAGTAAATTCATTATCATGGGCTCATTGCCATACTTATTTTACTGTAAAGTAAGTTTCATGATCAGAAGCAATGCTTATGGAATACCATGATAGTGGATAATGTCTTCTGTAAGTACACAGATGGTATTTTGGGGTGGAAAAACATTATGTTCATGAAAGGCAAATTCATATTTAGACTAAGTGTCTATTTCAGTAAGAACAAACACTGCCCCTTCCACAATGGGGGTGGTTCAAAGTAATCAATCCACTACCAGGTGTGAAAATTGCTAATTTTCAATTCATGTACTTTCCAAGTCTCTGACCATTCAGCCAAACCATTGGCAACAGCCCATGAATTGTATATAATCTCATGTGTGGCCATTTCTCATTCTAAGCACAGTGAACAAGGCACATTACTCAAAAGTCTGTCCACTAAGAGGACTTTCTTCACCACTTTCCCACAGAGATGCCCCAGAGAGGGGCTGCAGCACTGCAGCTGTTCACATTTGCATGGCCCCTGAATGTCATACAGAACCATTTGTAAACAAGGCCTGAATCTTCTTTTCTTCTGTCACCTAATCACAGGTTACTTCCCATGGGCCCATAATGCAGTCACTGTAGGAATCACTATTGCTGTTGACATACATTTTCCTGGGTTATAGGTAGTTCTACTGGTTTCCACTTGGTCTTTCCCAGCATAATGGTCCTTGCTCCACAGGTCAGAGAACCAAGGTAGGGATTCTGCCAGCTTCTACGTATGTCTGTTCCAATTAAACATGATGGAAGTGGGGAAATAACCACAGGACAGACCCACCATGAGATGAACCTGACCTCCATAAGCCTCAGCTCTGACTGGAGGTCCACAGTGATGTTTCTGCTTCCCTGGAATAAGTGTCAGATCAGAGCCAGTGTCCAAAACTCTCTGAAAAATCAGATTATGTCCTCTTCTGAAGCATACAATTACCCTGGTAAAAGGTTCCTTAAGGAAAAGTTTGGAGAAAGGTTAACAGGATAAAATTTTGGTAGTATTTTGGGGTCTTTCAACAAGAGAACCTGGCATCACCTTTATTCAAGGGGTCCTGGGCCAATAAACCAGCTCATGTCTGGGGACTGATTGAGGGGTCATAACCATCTTCTTTTATGATTCAGTTAGAGTACATAGCTATAATAACCAATACAGTGTTGTACTAACATAAGGATCAATATATAAATCAATGGAACTGAATTGAGAGTCCAGCAAGAAAACAATGATACTGATCAATTTATTTTCAACAACGTAACAAGACAATTCAATGGAGAAAGAATAATCTTTTAACAAATAATGCATACACAACTTGATATCCATAGAAGAAAAAACTAAGTCAGGTAAAGATCTCACAGAACATGTAAAAATTAACTCATAATTTCTGAAAGGCTTAAATGTTAGAGGTAAACTGTAAAACTTTTAGAAGAAAAATTAGGCGAAAATCTTAGTAACCATTGAGTAGATAATTATTGCTTAGATGTCATACTAAACACACAGGTATCAAAAGGAAAAGAAATAAATGGATTTTTTTTCAAAATTAAAGCTTTTGTGGACCACAGGATCCTATTAAAAATTTGAAAGCCCACCGTCCAAAATGGAGAAAATATTTATAAGTCAAATATTTGGGACCTGTATTCTGAATATATAAAGAATTCTTACAACTCAATAATAAAAGAACAGGCAACTCAATTAAGTAATTAGCAAAGGATATGTATGGAAATTTCTCCATGGAAGATATTTAATTTATATGGTCAATAAGACATGAAGGGATGCTCAACATTATTAGTCATTTGGAAAATTTTGTGCAAAACCATAATGATTTTACTTCACATCCACTGGGATAGCTAAAAAACAAAAACAAAAACAAACAAATGAAAACATTAGTAAGTGTAGCCAAAATGAAGAAATTGAAAGCCTCCTACATCTCTTCTAAGAATGTAAAATGGTATGGGCACTTTCAAAAATAGTGTTAATTTCTTAAGAAGTTAAACATAGAGTAACCACATAACTCAGCAATTTTCTCTCTTTGGTATATACCTAAGATATTTAAATATATATATCTATACAAAAACCTATACGGAAATATTTAAAGCAGTATCACTAATAATAGCCCAAAATGGAAACAATCCAAATGTTTATTTATTGGTTAATGAATAACAAAATATGGTGTATCCATTTGGTGATTTTTTATGTGGCAAAAATAAGTGTAAAATACTGTTACATGCCACAACTTGCATGAACCTCGAAAACATTATGTGAAATAAATTCAAAGTACAAAGACCACATATAATTCCATTTATCTGAAATATCCCCACTAGACAAATCTACAGAAATAGAAAGTAGATTAGTGGTTGGCAGAGGATGGAGGCAGGAAGGAACTGAAACTCACTGATACTAAGTGTGAAGTTTCTTTTTGGATTGATGGAAGCACTTTGGAATTACACAGTGGTGAGTGTTGTATATTTTGAGGATGTATTAACCATTGTTATAGACTTTAAAAGGTGGCTTTTGTAGTATATAAATTATACCTTAATTTAAAAAATGGTAGGCCCCTAATTAAATTCCACAAATGATTCTCTTTCCTTTAATGCAAGCTAAAACTCTCATCACTTTTCATATACCTGAATAATCTTACTTAGAAGAACAAATAAAAAGTAAAAGAATCAAACTCAGACAAAAATAGATTATTTCCTATAAAGAAGTTAATTTTACTTTACATGAATTTTTCTTGGCTTTAATTTCCATTAGTAGTTTTGCCACCTTATTATAAAGAATTAGATTAGGGGATGAATGAACTTAAAAAGCATTAAACGTGTCATGTTTACCATTTGAATCAGCAGGCACTGCCATGGAACCTCTGTTTCCTGGGGCTAAATTGCCAGCCACATTAGAGTCTAGACCAGGGTCAGGACACACAGACCAAGTGTGAAAGAACACCAAGTAAAAATCCATGCAGTTGCTTTAAAGAAATAGTTTCTCTTAATTTTTTTTATTTTTTTAGTTTTATTGATTTATTTTTAGAGAAAAGGGAAGGGGGGAATAGAAACATGGATGTGTAAGAGAGACATCAATGGTTTGTCTCTCTCATGCCCCCAAACGGGGCTTTGGCCCACCACCCAGGCATGTGTGTGGACCAGCAATCCAACTGGTGACCAAGCAGGACAACACCCAGTCCACTAAGCCATGCTGGTCAGAGCAAGGAATAATTTCAATGAGAAAATATCTCCTTGTATTTTCTTTTTTGTGTGTGCCATTCCCTTCAAAGGGATCATATTTCTTTGTTTCCAGGCTTTAGTGAGCGACTCTTCCCTCAGGCAACCCTTTGGTATTGGTCAGGGTGCTCCAAAGAAACAGAGCCAATAGGATGTCTGTGTGTGTGTGTACACACATTTATACATATTCGAAGAGGTTTATTACAAGGCATTGGCTCACAGGATTATGGAGGTTCTTCTTACTTACATAAGATCAGCCTTTTTGTTCTGTTCAGGACTTCACCTGACTGAGAGAAGGCCACAACTGGCACCATTGTGTGGGAACACTACCCTCACATTATGGAGAGCAATCTGCTTTATTCCATCTACTGAATCACAGGTAATTTCATTTAGAAACACCCTCACAGACACACCCAGAACAATGTTTGAGCAAATATCTAGGCACCCAGTGGCCCAGTCATGTTGACACATAAAATTAACCATCACATCTGCTGATTTTTACTTTTGTTTTATGGGGTGACCTTGACTCTCCTATGACTTTGGAGACATGTTTGTATACAAATATAAATTACAGTCTATGCACCAATTATATTTCTCATTTACCTAATCACAAACTGCTTGCGGGAGCTACTTTTCCTCAGCTTCCTGTTCTTTGCTTTCTAAAACCTCAGAAGTTGTTGGCCCTCTAGCCTGTGTCAGTAATGGATTATGTACTGGCCCTACCTCACTAGAAATGGTTGTTTTTCAACAGAGGACTTCTGCATACAAAATACAGGTCCTCAGGATTGAATTTAAGTAACTAGAAATTATCAATAAGGAAAGTATTTTGGACAAAGAATGTTAGCACTGTCTCTTAACATCCATTGTACTTTGTGGGGCAAGACTGATTTACCTAGATAGGATCTTTGCCATTTTAAGTTTCACCCTAAGTGATACACCAAAGAATGTATATTTTAGACTGTTTTTGACAAAAGTCTGATTAATGTTTTTGTAATAAATTCACTTATTCTTTATCTTGGAAGTTTAAAATGAATTTCATTGGTTCTTTTTATATATTATCAGTTTAATACTTAAGTTCTAAAATTAGTGTTTAAAGACATAATTTTACTTAAAAACATTGTATGTACAGCATTAATTCAATTTTTTAAAAAAATTATCTATGCACATATATTTGAAAAGCTGCCCAAAGAAATATTAAAATTGGCCATTTCTGAGTGGTAAGATTAAATGTAATTTCAAATTTATTCTTTTTTATTTGTTGTATTGTTCAAATCATCTGTAATAAACATGTATTACTTTTATAATCTGAAAAGAAACAGAGAAAGAAATAGGGTTATTCATCACACAATACATTTGTGGAATAGAATTTACTTGGCCTGAAAGGCATTAAAAATTTTCCACCCAAAGACAGCCTTGAGGGAAATGTATCAGTGCCAACACAGCGACCCCAGACTTCTGCATAGATTGGCACCATTGTGAGGTAACATTACCCTCACAAGGACCTGCTCAGTCTCTTGTGGCAACTATTGAATTCTGACTGAGGCCACTCCTGTTCATTCTTTTGCCTACTAGCGTAAGTCACTTGGTCGGGCACAGCTTAATTCTTGACTATGGATTTCGTGAACTCCCCTTATAAAATGGTACAATTACTATAGGTCATGAACATCAAATGCCACTAACACTTCCAGCTGTGACCACGGAATAGCTTCCCAACAAAGTACGGCAACATGGTAATAATAACATCCCAGCTGTAGCCATAATCACCGAAATCACTGACAGTGTCAATAATGTATAAAACCCCATGGAAACTCAACTGTACTTGCCAAAAGGCATTCATCAATTTCACTGCCTTTTATCTACCATTTAAAATGGTCTGTTTTTTAGTGTTAGGGCTTTAAAATAAATGACTGGGGTAAATAGGCCCTGGCTGAATTGCTCACTATCTGCTTTGAATTGCTTCTCTAAATGTTGGGAACCTGAAGTTTAGCTTTAACCACTCAAGTACATTCTGTAACCACTACATGTTAGGTGATGATGGGATGTGAGCAAAGAGAGCTGAGTATCTAGAGAGGTGAAATTTACTAAGCCCCTTTACAGTTTAAGTTCTTTTAAAACATTGCAAAGGACACAGTGAAAATACAGGAGAGGGTGCTTTTTTGATTTCTCAGAAGCCACTCAGCTTTTAGGAGGATCTAAGGGAGTGAAAATGTAGGCCAACCAAAGAGAAAAAGCCTAACAGATGCTTGGAATACTATACTATATGTATCACTACACCTTACTATTAATGTTTTGGGTTTTTTTTTTTTTTTGTATTCTCTCAAATACAGTGCACAAGATAAAACAGTTGCTGGAATGTTTGAGTAAAATAAATTATTGTTACTGACTATAGAAAAAATAAAACAAAATTCAAAGAAAATATTTCCTTTTCTATGAAAGACTTGAATATTATACTTTCAATATACTGGTCATAATTTTTAGTGTAACTTGAGCTTGTATAATTATTTAGCTAGTCATTGCTCTTTCAAGTATATTACCTCAATTGTTTCTTTGCCACAATTTTATCAAATTTCATTATCCCCCCCATATTACATGTAATAATACAAATCTCAGAGAGGTTAGAATGATATGCTCAATATCACATGGTTAGTTAGAAAGCAAACTGAACACAAGAACATCGACATTCTGTCACACCCACTGCTCTCATCACTGAAATCCTCTCTCTCCTTGACTACGTGCTCCCATTCTGGAAAAATACCTCTCAAGCTGCAGGAAACCTATGGTTCGTAAACCGCACCTCAGAAGGTGAGAGATTTTGAATGGTTTTCTCCCTTCTGGGCAGAGTGTGAACTTTTGGTTAGCGGGAAATCTCATGAGTCAAGATCCAGGCAAAGGCCCTAACAGAGTGGCAGTAAAACAAAACAAAAAATAAATAAATAAATAAAAATTGAATATATGTAAAAAATAGTAAAAATATGTATAAGCAATTAGACCACTTTTTGTCCATTCATTTCTTAATTCTTTCACTAAATATTTAATATTTAGTGATAAATAGTGATATATTTAGTGATAAATTTAGTGACAAGGAATGTATTGATTCTGACTATTGAATCAGGAATAAGAAAGATTTTATTCCTGGATCAGGTTTATAATGTACTATTATTTATTATTATATAATAATAATGTTATATAAATATTATATAGTTTATCATTGCTAAGAAGGTAAAGAACATAATTTTGATAGGATAGTCAAAGGATACATCTGTAAGAAGTTGGCACTTAAGTCAAAATAAAAAGTTTTGTATAATAAATAGTCTTAAAAATAGAGAAAATAAAGTTTTCATGCAGATATAATAACTTTCAAATACTCATAAACTAGATATGATACAAAGTTTTGAGAAGTCTAATGTGGATGCTAAAATCACTTGACCAGTGTCTTCTACTGGGGCATTATAAAGGAAGGTGTAACTTTCATTAAAAGTGAAGTTACCTAAATAGAAAGAAGTGGAAAACACAAAATTAGTATCAGTGTCACTCCATTTTAGCCCTCCAAATTAAAAAAAAAAAGTCCCCACTGACAATGAATGGAATTAAAACTGTTTCAGTTGAAAGCATGATATGTTTTTATATAATGAGGTATTATTTCACATGTCACAGCACATTTTGGTGTAGTGTCTTAGAAATAGTCAAGTTGAATATGCAATTCATTCCAATAGGTAAGAGAATTATGACTTATTCCCTTGTTATTGTTAAAAACAATATTTTCCTGAATTGTTATTCCCCTGAATCGTTAAAAACTGAATGCATTCTTATTGAGTCCCTTATTTTGGAGGTCCACATTTTTTAATGTACATGAATAAGCTAATATTTGATATTATTTAATTTCAGAAACTTCTAATATGGTTTTAAATATAGCATGTTCTAGAACTTCCCCAAATCTGCAGGAAAAACAAGCTAAGCTAATAAGATTCTCCACATTCCACAATATTTTCATGCTATTTGTTTTCAAACAAATTTTAATTATTTCAGATTTGTAGCAAATTTCATTACACTATTCAACATTGAGTTCTGGCCACTGACTAACCAATGTGGCAAATTCTAATAGATGAAATAAACCAGAAAATCCTTTAGTGTAGTTTTGCAAAGGTGAAAATGCTATCTTGCAAAGTTGAGATTTTACACCCTGGATGTTTTCAAGTGCAGAATGAATGCTCATCCATCAGGGGATGAAAAGTTAAATTCTTCATGCTCCAAAGTTCTTTCTGTAATTCTATGACCTAAGATGAGTCAAGTCTATTTAAAATTATGACACAATGACGCATTGATGTTTCTCTCCCTCTCTTTCTCCCTCCCTTCCCCTCTCTCTAAAAATAGATAAATAAATAAATATATTTTTTTAAAAAAAGGCCCTGGCTGGTGTAGCTCAGTGGATTGAGCGTGGGCCTGCAAACCAAAAGATCGCGGTTCGATTCCCAGTCAGGGCACATGTTTGGGTTGCAGGACAGTTCCGGGCAGGGGACGCATGAGAAGCAACCATACATAAAATTTAAAGGTGGTTTCTCTCCACCTCTCCTTCTCTTCCCTTCTAAAAATAAATAAATAAAATCTTTAATTTTTTTTTAAATTAAAATTATGACACAATGAGTCATTCAGTGAAATACATTTGAGCCACTTTGAACACCATGTCTATAAAAGTTGTTATCCACAAACTTGAATCACATGAAAGGTTTGATCTAATTGTTTAATATTACCATATTTCAATTAATAAAGAGTACAATAATAAACCTAACAATATCACTTTCAATTCTTTGTAATAATCTGTGCAAGTATTTACTTCTGAAGTAGGATGCCAGCAGTTAAGAGTGAAGAAGCATGACATGCTGGAAAGCTAAAGGACTTGCAATAAGAAGCTTAGCTTATTTTTTAGTTCTAACATTGATTAGTTTTGCAATATTGTGCATTTTCTGAACCTTTTTGGGCCTTACTTTCTGTCCCTAGGTAGGACTTAGAGGATATCTAAATTTATTCCATCAGTGTGATTCTCAGAATGATAGTCGAATCCTTCAATGATAAGCAAGGAAATAGGAATTGCGTATATGTCATGTTCTCTTTGACATGATTTGACTTCTCTGCTCCTAATTCATAATATTTTGATTGACAGTATAGTGTACTCATTAAGGATATAGTTGTGGCAACAGACTACTTGGATTTAAATCCTTTCTCTCTCACTGGATGATAATGGTTAGTAATCTTGTATAAGTTTTTTAATTTCTCTGCTCCACACTCTTCCACATTGTGTGGAGGAGATAATGAAGGTACTAAATACATAAACTGTCCTGGGAACTAACTAAGTTTACCCATTTAAAAATGTTTACATGGCTCCTGACACAGAGTAAACATTAAATAAATGCTTTTTTTATCTTCTTCTATGTTTTATTTTTTTGCCTTTTATATAATTTGGGGGCAAAATTAATATAAAAATGGAATCATAGGTCCATGATTTATTAAAAACACTGCTCTATATAAATGAGCCTGTGTGTAAGAGATAATAGTTTCATAAGAAGTAACATTTAGTCTACTTTTCAAACTAAGCATTTAAAAATAATGAATTTTTAAAAGTTGATTGTCTGTGTTTCACCTTGTAATTAATTTCATATAAATATAAAAATGTGATTTTTTCCTCTGATCCATATAATAGAGTTCCTGAATTTGAAAATGTACCCAGAAATAAACTTACACATATAGTTCCAAGTACATAAAATGCAACAGGAAAACATTGCTTAGACATAAAGGCATTTCATGTTTATCAAATTGAAAATCAACTAGTACTTCAGGCTTTTATAATTGCTCATGAAAAAGAAGCTTTTTCAAAAGTGACAACTTAGAAATGGACTTCAGAGTGTTTACTCTGGTTGTATGCTTTATTTTCCACAAACACCACATGATTAAATCCTTTAAATACTGCAGTACTTTTGAGTACCTAAAACAGACGCTTGCTTAAAAGTGGCAACTTCATCCAAACACTTTAAATACCTCTTCTTTTATTCTCACTTTCTTTTCTGACCTGGAGCTGGCTGCCAGTGCACATGAAAGAAATTACAAAAGCCTCTCAGTCACTGCTGCTCTGGTTCCTTTTGCACTACAGCATTTGTCATTGCCAAAACAGCAGAGTTTAATTAAGTGTTGTGAGCAGCCTAGTGAGAAACACACTTTAAATTAAACCTCTGTACACGCAGCTATTGGTTCTGTACCTACTGAACAATCAGCGGGGTGCTAGGCATAAATTTCGTCTCTCAAGGGAAACGCAGCTCCACGCACCTCTAGCGATTCATAAATGATCCTGCTCTCTCAGAACCATATCTTATTAAAGCACATTTAATTATTTCTAAGTTTTAAACACCAATAGATGAAGGCGATAATTAATGTGCCTACTACTAAACATTTTATTTACTCTTGATATATTAATGGTATTATCAAGAAAATATGCTACCGTTTCAGGTTTAACAAAATTACATTGCAAATTATCTTTTGATGTATCAAGCAATCGTCAATATAACAGAATAAATTATTTTAACACCTCAGTAGTAATGAATGGGTAACAAATATATGAGCATTTTGATTTTTAGAATGTTTTTTCAATTACACATTCCAGGGGACTCAAAATCAAAGATGCAAGTGTTTGGAATTTTTGAAACAGAAACAAAAGAACAACTCAGAGTGGTGACTTGGGAGTTTCTTATGCACCAGCGATGTGTCATTGTAGCTGGCCTTCTCCTAACATCAAAGTTCTGGTACAATGTTGGTGTAAGAACAATAGTATTGTTCTTAAAACTCAATTTGTATTTTCTCAGTTGGTGTGAAAAATGAAATCATTACCTCTTCAAATTAAATTTCTGTCTTCTTAGTTCCATTTAAACATGCAAATTTAGATTTTTGCTTAAAATGAAAAAGTGAATGTACATTTTAAATCCTCTTGGTTAAATACACTTTCTTATAAAATAACATTGATGATTTTTCTCAACTGAGCAGAGTGTATCAGAGCGAGCGAACAGTCAGGATAGATGACCACATCCATAAAATATTCTTGACTTGTTCCACAACACCATGGGGCAATTTCACACTCTGAAGGACATTCTCAGTATATAGGCCTGCTCTACAAAGATGCAGAAAAGATGAAAAGATGATCTATTATTCAGTAGAATTGGGCACAAATATTTATCTGTTCTCCATTTATCTGGGTCCTATATCTTGTCTTTCATGTCTGGCAAATTTCATAAAGATGCTGCTGCTAAAAGCTTACCATTGATTAGAAATTTTTTGCCTGGAACTTTTGAAGATAAGGAAAAAGTAGATTATATTATCACACAATTATTTAACTATAGTTTTATTTGAAAATGCCCTTGTACAATTTTTATTGATGCTGCAATTTTAGTCTTTTCACTCTAAGCTTTTTTTACAAGTAGATAAAGTAGATTTCAGTAATTGCATATACTTAAATATGCAAAGGGAGGTCCACGCACAGCAGCACCCACTGGAAATTGGCTGGACTCTATAAACTGTTTCAGGATTAAAGTATCGGTTCATCTTGAAGTGATGCTAATTAACAATATAGTTTATCCTAGTGATCTGCAGTTGTTAATTTAAATTACAGGCTTTGTGTATTGTATTTCACTTTTTTCATGTGAACTTTAAAGAGAATATACATGTTTAACAGTTTTAGGAATGTATCCAAGGTTATCATTGTAGCTGCTAAAACAAATTATGTTTTTGTAAAACAGTTAATGATTACTGATATCAGTGAAATCATTATTGATATGAATATATCAAGCTAGGTAGGTAATTCATATATTTCTATACAGAAACCATTTTTCCACATTCCTCCTCAGGTTATACCTGCAGTCTGCTCAAATGGCTATTTATCTCTCCTCACACTTTATTTTCTTTACATGCTCTATGACCCCAACTTTTTGTTTCTTATCCAGATTCCTTGTTCTTACTAAAATTGAAAAGAGCAGTGAAAAAGCAACAAGCCAAAACATGATAATTTGGGTTGGAACATGAAGAATTAAAGCAGCTATATAAAGGCAGGAGTGATTTAGGGGAGCTAAAGGTCAGTAGGTTTAATGGGTGCCCCCCAAACCTATTTCCATATCACAGTCCTAAATTATTTTACATGCTGGTTTTACATAAATGGATGTTTTGCCAATGATAGATTAATTTGTTTTAATAAGCATCCTCTTTAAAAATGAAAATACCTTTGGGAAAGTTTAGTGATTAATACTCCCTACATTAATATGAATATGTTTAATTAGGCTGCTTCCTCCTAACCTCTTAGTTGGTCTCTGCTGCATTGAGAAAAAAAGCAGTTTGAGTGGTAAAATAGACAGTCATCAATCCTAAAACTATATGATAGTTTAAAGAATAAGTTACGGAGGAGGCAAGAGAGGGTGTTTCTTAGGAGAGTGCCCAAGAGCAGAGGGGCTTGGAAACTAGACTTTTCTGGGTTCGCATCCCAGCTTTCCCACAAGTTAATTGTATAAGAGTGGATGAGTTAATTAGCTGAATTCTCCTAAGTAATATAGGAATAATAATAATAATAATAATATCCACTTTATAAGTTTGTTTTAAGAATTAAATAAGTCAAAATATATAAATTTTTAGCACATGGGAAGATTTAAAAAGATGGTTGCTATTTCTAGTGGATCATTTTGGTGAAAAAGCATTAAATAATCATTCAGTAACACTCTTAATCAGATAAATTAATGATTTTTAAACAGCACTTATTATTGTATTTTTGCTGTGTATAATGTGCACTTTTTTGCCCAAGCTCTTAAGGGAAAAATAAAGATGCACATTATACATGAACAGCACTAAATCATGGGTATGCATTTACCAAGCAACACATGGTATAAATAGGTCCTTGTTAACCTAGCTCTCAACACAGAGCCATCAATATTCCACAGCAAAAGCCCTGTGTACCCTGTAAGCTCTGCCCAGGCTCATTCCACAATCTATCCCAGATTCAGTATCCAGTCTTAATTTGTCACTCTGTCTTTGTACTGCTGTCCTTCCTCAAACTTGGGCTTATCTTTTATTGATATTCACCTGAAAAAGTTTCTTTTTCAAATGTTAGCCTTTGACAGGAGAGTTAGGGAAGCTGCAGCAAAGGCACAGAGATCGAATGGATTCAGAATTGAGAGGCATTAGGTCAGGTGAGAAATTCAAGGCTCATGATGGGCATTGTCAAGGCCCAGGATCTGAGATCAGTAATGTTCTAGAGTTCTACCTCGAAAATCACACAAAAATAGTCAGGATCAAGTGGGTAAATTTGGGTCAAACTTGGGATCGCATCCAAGCTTTGAAAAAGGTATAGTGGTTCAAAGCAACCGACATGCAGATGAAACTTCAGCGTGCCACCTATTTATTTTCAGGAAATGCCTTTGTTTGAATGACCGGATCCCAGATACAGACACTGGAAAACTTGAAAAGGTTACTGGATGACCAACCTTTTGGCGTCCCTGGGCCACACTGGAAGAAGAGTTGTGTTGGGCCACGCTTTAAATATATTGCGACATGTAATCACAAAAAGGTCTTATAATGTTTTAACTAAATTTACAGTCTTGCGTTGGGACACATTCATAGCCATCCTGAGCCACATGCAGTTTGGGGGCCAAGAGTTGGACACCCCTAAACATACAACAAAAGAACAGCAATAAAAAAGAGAAATAGAAGATGTGGAAATTAATCAGTAAGCTTTTATAAATTGCCATTTTCAATCAGGAATCAGTCTAAGAAACCAGAAACTGTTCTTTACTATCCCATGTCATAACTCCTCTGTAGTTTCAACCCTAAGCATTGAGATTTTTCATCAAAAAGCTTACTCAGGTAGAATTTTTCTTCTTTTTTTCTCAATTTCTTATTTTATAATTCTTATTTTTAAGTAAGAAGATATTTAAGGTCAGTAAAATAGTTCATTAATATAGAAGTTTAAAAGAGAAAAGTAATAATGGTTATGATTCCATGTTCTTATATGAGCCCCATTTCCTGAAGTATTCAATAATAAGAGATCATGAGATCTATTCAGATACATCATTGTATTTTTATAACCTATATAAATAGAAATATATATACATTTAAAATATTTTAACAAAAATTAAACATTAATATTTTTTACTCTATAACTTGCTTTATAAAGTTAATATGTCGTAAGTATTTTTCTAGGTCATTGTGTATAGTTTTAATTAATTCATATGGGTGAAACAAAATTTATTCAAAAACTAAAAAAAAATTCCAGATGATTCCAATTTGGGATCACTGATAAAAATATATATTTATTTATTTTCTGTAGGAGAGATGTCCTGAAAGGCTTTTAAAAATAGGCATTTGCAACTGTGATAGCAACTATCACATCAGTTTTCTAAAAGTTTGCAACAGTTCATACCCTCACTAATGAGTAGTTTCCAACTGCATACACCCTTTGCAAGACTGATAATGAACCAGTGGTCACCACAGCTGCTATTGTATGAACTGCACTTAATACATCTAAAGAAATATTGAACAACACTTTTGAATTTCACAGCAAATGCAATCTCTGACTTTGCTTAAAATTATGAACACATTTCTAAAGTAATTCTATGTGTGTAACTATAAAGAAAAATCTAAAACCCTCATCTGCTGAACTTTCTAGAATGGGGTAACTAGTGAAACAAGAAGGTATCAGGGCAACAGGGTAAGGTATTCTGATGATCTTTTATCATGTGTGCTCTGTCATAGACCCAAGACACATGCAGGAAATAACTGAAATTTATTTTACTAATGACTTATTTTATTCTAAGTAACTTCAATTGTAAATTGAACAGAAATATTGAAATTTCTTTCTTTTTTTAAAATCATCTAAGTTTCTTACTGTGTGAGTATATAAAAAAACTGAAGAAATGTTCTAAAGTATACCTAATCACGCACCGTATTTTTTTCTGATTACTAGGGGAAAAGTGGTAAGAATAGCTTTTGTTCTATATGCTCTGATCATCAAAAAGAAAATTTTATTTCTGCAAAATGGGGATGTTAGTATTGACTTGCACTATTCATGTATTAATGAACTAATTCATTAATTCACTGAAAGCACAAAGTGTATGAGTAGACTAATTAATTATAATAGATTTGTAGAGGAAAAGTCAGCTAGGTTAAGGTGACCCAGAGGAGGGACCAGGAACTAGGAAAGAGTTTGTTTAGGTTACTTAGAAGATGCCAGCCAGCTGTTGGATTTCAGCCAGGCAGTCATAATTTCTGTTTTAGCTTTTGTACAACTCAGCTTCAGATTATGATTCTTCAAGGCTAACTCCTGTCTGCACATAGCAGCTAACTCCCACTTTGGCTTCAGAGCACCCAGCTTCAGATAAGGACACCTCAAGGCTAGAGTTATTTTTTGCATCAGCTTCTGTACCTCCTGCTTTTGCTACGTAGGGAGGGGTGTCCAGAAAGCAATAAAAGCCCTGCTCAGCCAAGGCTCGGGGCTCAGAATTTGGGGTCTGTACTCCTCTGGGCCCGTGCACGTTAATAAAGGGTCGTGCTCCGCCATCCAACTGTGTGTTGAGT